>JAJQQW010001184.1:17500-20363 GCA_025583905.1 Ia io | reverse complement strand
GATGTGAAGTTTTCTTAAAACAAAATTTAATTGAGAGTTTATTTCTATGGATGATGATTTGAATTGTCTTTACACTTCCAATCCCAACAAGAGCCATGTGCTACCTGTGACAGCCACCTTATCATAAATAACAAACAAAATTGTTCCTAATATTTTCCATCCACACAATCATGTTGAATTTAGTAAACACTTGATTCAACCTTGTTAAACCCTGATCTTTAACTCATTAAAAGGTGTCTTCTTCTCATGGCAAAACTTCACCCAGTTAATCTCCTTTCTTAGACCAAGACACCAAAATATCTAGGAATAATATGCACCCCCCAACTACACATACCGTCCGTGGGAAAAAAGCACACTTGAAAAGAGGAGACTGGGGTTTGGTGTGAGGGCGGACTCCCAATGTGACATAAACTTATTCTCTAATTCCTTAAACCATCTAGTCATAAGGACACTGAACAACGAGCAGGATGCCATTCGTTTAGCACAGTCTCTTCTGAAGCGTGGGATGCATCACGTGGATACAGATTAGTGCTGAGGGAGAGATTTATTTTTTTTTGGGGAGATAGATATACAAAGCAATTTATTATGCAACTTGATAAATGTAGCTTTTGAAAAATGCTTGTTCTGTTGCTAATAATACAACAAACAAAACAAGGAGGCATACTGCCAGGAATCATCCAATCAGTAGGTGAGCTGCCTGGGAACAGACACGCCCTGGTGTCACACTAGCTCCTCGCAATCTGCCAAAGAGGCCTCTAAGGGGGGTTGGGGGGGGGGAGAAGCAAAGATGAGAGAGGAGAGAGAGAGGAGAGAAGTGATGTGAGAGAAGAGACTAAAGCTGCATTTTCAAAGCAATTTATAAAACTGAATATGAGGGTAGTGTCGGTCCATGGCTAGAAAAAAAACAGTGCCATGAATTGAAGTCCTTGACTTATAAGTGAATTTTTTGGCACAAGGTAACTTATTTTTGTAACCTAGTTTTTATAATTCTAACACCTATGCTCTATACTAAATCTTATTTTAAAAAACATTCTCAATGCTGTCCCAGTGGGAGGCTCTGATTTATCGTCTACAGAGGAGAGCTTAATGTGGAGCCCTCATTCATATAAATGGAAATGATGTAGGGGTTTAGGGAAACTGTTATAAGATGACATCTATCTGGTTGTTTGATATTCTCTTGACCATAGGTCTACTGAAGACGCTTCTCTGTAATTTTACAGATTCTTTTGCATTGGCTAAGAGGCTGCAGTGCTGTTAAATTAAAATTTAGACCCATGTGAGAATATTACAGCATTGAATTTTGGAGTTGTCCTGCGAGTTTCAGAGTTGTTATATTTTGATCATTATGAGTGTTGGTATGTTTTAAATTACAACTAGAAAAACTTCGATGCCAATTTTTTACCACCCATTCAAGTAATGATTATACATATCTCTGCCTGTTCTCAAAGACAGATCATTGCTGCAACAAAAGCCTCGTGTTTTCACAATATACGGACTGGGGTTATGAAAAAGAAGGTGCGTGCTCATGGAATCAAAAAGGTATGAAGAAATGAACAATGACATTAGTAAACCATCACGTTCATGCCCAGCATCTAGGAAAGCCAGAACCTGTTTCTGAGTATCCCGATCGGACCAATCAGGACTGAGACATATGACACAGTTACACGGTGTCGAAAGTGGAATAATGCAACCTGGGCAGGGTTTCCTGGTGAACAAGGTAATTGTATAATGCTTTTCTGATTTACATGTCACTTATCACTTATTGAGCATACCAACCTGAAACATTATTAAGCTAGGCATTGTGAAAGGATGCAAGAATGATGGACTTCCTGGACCCTCATCGTAAGTTTAAAATTTAGTTGAAAAAAAAATCCCACATGTGTCCAATAACGAACTCACACAGTATAAACGCGATAGTCACAACAACTAATGGATGTGGTCTGGGTGTCTAAATATAGAATGAATTCTGCATAAAAGGGGGCAGGTCTATGGCGGGAAGTAACTTATGAGATGTCATCTTAGGTGCGGTCTCCTATGCGTTACCTGTGATAGAAGAAAGGGGTATTCACAATAATTAGCCTTCCTTCCCCTATTCCTGCTTACCAAAGATACTATCAGCAGGTTCTTAGTTATTGGTCACTCTCAAATTTAATTCACTCAACACTGACTGGGAATACCACTATTATTATGCAAATAGGCAGGAAGATATAAAAACAAAAACAAGATAAAAAAATTGGTCCACGGTGCTCGTTAGTCTAATGAGGGCCCCGGTGTCAATAATAATTTTAAACACAAGCCAGACTATGTAAATGTGATTATACATTGCCTTGTGGTACAATATGCACAGTGACTTAAGGGCCACTGCTGGTAGTATGTTTAAATGACACCTAGGATTTTGGACAGGGGGACGTGGGCCAGCGATGAGCCACAGGTAGGCCACAGGAGGTGGCAGAGTCTCGAAGAGGGGTGGTTCTTTAACAAACATAGACACAGTCCGCAGCTGCCCTGGACTCCTTCCCTTTTGCAAACATTTTCTTTCTTTGTAGGAAAGGGTTAATTTTTCACCTCAGAAAATGTGTGTGAAACCACACACAAAAAAATGAATTTTTAAAATTCAGTTAGGACAGACTGTATTAGATATGTCTTCATCACACTTCTCATGCCATATGATGTTGGACAGCTATTGATTTTTTAATTTATTTTTTTTTATGTAGCCTCAGGCATGTAACAGCTCTGGCCATACTGAAAGGCATAAGCTAAGGATCGAAACTAAGGACTGTACATTGGCTTTCGCCCTGAGGATTATAAGAGCAACCACCACCAATCGGTGTCTCCTTGCCCCATTGACCCTGGGGGTTATTTA
>JAJQQW010001184.1:0-5000 GCA_025583905.1 Ia io | reverse complement strand
CCCATTATCCCGGCGCACAATAAACATCCAAATATTTTATTCGGGAGGTCGGGGGCCGGAGTAATCGGCGGATCCTTTTAAACTTCTTAAATCATTTATCTTCACAATCGGGGACCGCCGAGGACTTTAGCGGGCGCGGGATGGGGGCTGGGTGGGTGCGCATTTTTCGGGGGGGGCGCGGCTGGGGGGGGAGGTGGGAGGGGGGGGGGCGGGGGGGATAACATTTTTGGCGTGCGGGGGGCGGAGGGCCTCCTCCATTAGGCCCCGCCCCCCCCCCCCATTAACTATTCAAATCGTGGTTCCCCACCATCCCTCCCCTACCCCCCCCCCCCCCCCCCCCCGCCCCTAAGAAGAAAAGAGGACAAAAAAAAAAGAAAAAAAAAAAAAAAAAAAGAGAAAAAAATTAAAATTTAACAAAGATCCTCTCTTAAAAAAAAAGGGAAAAAGCGAAAAAAAAGATTAACATCCATAATATACTATAAATCCAATTAATAAATCAAGAAGAAAAGAACAAGAAAAAAAAGCAGAACAAAAAACGAAAAAAAGAAAAAAAAAAAGGAACCCAATAACATAAACCCACCAAAGAAAAAAAGAAACAAAAAATTAAAGAGAAATTAAAAAACTAAAAAAATTCCAAGAGAAGGAAAGAAAAGAATAAGGAGGAAAGGAAAAACTCAAGAAAACCAGAGAGGGAATTTTTCAATAAATAGCTAACTCATTAATATTATAAACTATCCTAAAAAACATACAAAGGATGATAAGAAAGGAAAACAAGAAACAAACAAGACAAGAAAACAAGAAAAGATGACAAAATATTCATTTAGAATCAAAATTTATCCTCCCTCCTACCCTAAGAAAAAGAAAATTAATTTCCATCCTTGAAGATAAATAAAAAAACATAAAAGGACCTAGGAGAAAAGAAAAGAAAAAAAAAAGATAAATAAAAATCCAGATAAAGGACACAACAACCTATAAAAAAAGGAACCTCCCACATAAGCTTACTTTAAAAAAAAATCAACTCATTAAAAAAAAACCTCATAAAAAAGCACAAGCAAAAAAAGAATTAACTATTTTAAACAAAAAAACAAGAAAAAAAGAGCAAAAAAAAAAAAACAAAAAAATGGAAAAAAAAAAAAAGGAAAGAAAAAAGGAAAAAGAAACAAGAAATCAAAAAGAGACAAAAATAAAAACAAAAAAAAAAAACGGAAAAAAAAAAAAAAAAAAAGGAAAAAAAAAAAAAAAAAAAAGAAAGAAATAAAAAGAAGGGGAAAAGACTAAAAAAAAAAAAAAACAAAAAAAAAAAAAAGAACCACGAAGAAATATGGAAGAGAAAAAAGAAAAAAAAAAAATAAATAAAAAAAAAAAAAGAAAAAAAAAAAAAGAAAAAAAAAAAAAAAATAGAAAAAAAAAAAATAAAAAAAAACAAAAAGAAGAAAAGAAAGGAGTAAAAAAAACCTAGGAAGACAGAAAAAAAAAAAAAATGTCGAAAATGAGGTCAAATGCCCAGCATAAAAGAGAAGAAATAAGAAAAAAGAGAACAAAAAACACAAAAAAAAAAGCTGATCCTGAATCAAAAAAACAAAATAAATTTCTGAAAATACAAAAAAAAAAAAAAAAGAAAGAGCAAAAGAAATGAAGAACAGAAGAAGACCAAAACCAAAACGAAACACAAAGAAGAAAAAAAATCCGAAAAAAGAAAGAACAAAAATCCAGAATACCCGAAAAAACATGCCCATGGTCACAAAAAGAAAAAAATCCCCCCTCACCCACCTCCCCCCCCTCCCTCCCTGACCTTCCCCTCCACCCCGGCATGTACCTCACCCGCCCCCCCCACCCTCCTCGCAAACCAATTAAAAGTAAAACAGCAGAAAGTCTCACCTTTCATAAACCCAGGCCCCTACCCCCCTGGTCGCAGACTAGCCCGCTCTCTCCATGGGGGTATGTACCCTTGCTTGAAAACCGCTCTCCCACTGGGTTTTCCTCCACCCAATTCCTCACTTTTCCCCTTATTAGGTAACAATGGAGAAGAGTTGTGGGAAATCCCCCAAAAACATACGTGCTGGTGGTCCCCCACCCTTTGACCCGGTCCACTCCGCCCTCATCCCCCCTAATGAAAGGGGTCCCCCCCCCGCCCCTACCCTCATGACCCTCCAGCGCTGGTCCCCTTTAACGCACCTCCCCCCTGAGAACCCAACCTCCAGAAATAAAATATTATAATTAGAAGATCTCCTCAATGTGTCCGGGGGTGGGGCTAAGGAAACCCCTCTCCCAACCCTCCCCCCCTGCCTAAAAAAAAACAAATTGACTAAATTAAAAAATCTAAACAGTTTAAGAATTGTCTCCAAATAGCATAATGATTAAAATTGTTGGGTCTGCCCCCTCTACTGGAAATAAACCGTGACTCTTTGAAATTTTTTCTAAACATAAAAGGTATTAGCTTTCACAAAACCACCACCCCAATCAAAAGAAAACAGAACAATGTAAGTACCGTTAAAAATTTTCAAAACCTCTTGATAATTGGGTAAAAAACCACTCCCAAAGTAAAGACCCCCCGTTTCACCCCCACCCCCCTCCTACGTGGCCCCAAAAATTTTCAGCCACCCTATTGCCCTTCCCACCCCCCCCTCCCTTGCAGAGAGCCATAGGCCCCAAAGCCGTGGATACTGGGGAAAGGCCAATTGGGAATCCAGGGAGGGAGCTGACAGTAAGGTTAACAGCCTCTACAAAGCCACGTGAAAAACATGACATGAAAAATGTAAAAGTTCCAACACCACCAGGCACACACAGTAAAAGCCCATTCATAAATGGTAAGCCCTCTTATTAAAAGCAAGTTTTTTAAATTTACTTATTCTCCCATGCCCGCCCTGCCTATTTGTACTTTAGGGTTTTTGATTTTTTATCCAAGTAGGAGTAGGGCCCCCCCCCTCTTGGAAAAAGCCCAAATAATAACCTCCTCCACCCCAGAGAAAACAAAAATCCCAGTTTTTTTATGCCCTATGGGTGCCTCAAGGTGGCCAAATATTAGAAAAAAACCCTTCTTTGTAAGTTTTTTAATAAACCTGGTAACAAAAATTAAGCCCAGAAACTAAAATGGCCTTAAGAGTGTCTTATTTGAAAGGGTTTTTTTGGGTTAATTTGGCATGTAGCTAATATTAAAATTAGTAAAATAAGTCCCCATTTCCCATTGGCAAGTGGGAATAGATAGATATAGTATGATGAAAAGTCAAGGTAGTGGTGGGGGCCCCCCTGGCCCTCCTGCCCCTGTGGGGTTGGCTAAAAATAAAAAAATGCATCTTAGATAAAAACCTAAAACCTGAGGATCTTCTTTAAGAATTTCAAGGCGGGTTTAATTTCTAAATCATTAAATGGAGAATAATAAAAGATTACCCCCAAATCACAAATGAAAAAAAAAAACCATTATGAGGATTTTAAAAATAGATTAAATATTGTAATTTTATATTGCAATATGTCTTGCCCATAACCCCCACTGGACCACAGGGGGACAACACAGTGCCTTATAGGGCCTTAAAAGGCCTGGGGATTATGGGCAAAGGTAGCCAGGAGGGTGTGAGAGGATTAAATGGGGCAAAAATAGGGGGAATACCTTGTAATACTCCTCCCAATAATAAAGGTATACAATTAAAAAAAATAATATTGGAAAAAAGGCACAATAAAGTTGTGGAAAACAAAAAAACCCAAATGGGTCCAATGGGTAGATTTTGATATGCAAAAATAAAATAAATTGCTGGTTAAAATAAAACATATAATGGAATATGAAATCAGCCCCTTTTAAAAAGGAAGGGAAGGAGATTCCCTTGACCAGCCTGCAAATAACAATGATGGATAGGTTTTTGGGTGGTACATTATTTGCTAATGTGAAAAATATGCCACCAAACCACAAACAGGACACCAAATAATGAATATGAATTTCCCCACTTATATTATTGGATCGGGGTACCCTAGGGTATGCATCCCCAAATTTCATAGGATGGGGGGGGAGGACAGAAAATAAGGGAATGGTGGGTTGCTAGCGGGTCCTGGGGTGGGACCTGGGTTGAGAAAGGGAAAGTAAATTGAGATGGAAACCAAAAAGGTATTTCAGTTTTGAGACGATGATAAAACAAAAATCAGGAGAATAGGAAGGTTTTCCCATGATGGTTTGCAACAATAAAGGTTAATGTAGAACTATATGCCACTTAAACCCTATAACACAAAAATTGATCAAAATGGTTAAAAAAATTAACATGTTAAGCCATAATTATATAACCAACAACAAAAAAAGCAAATACACAACATATATTTTAAAAAAGCCCTCCATAGGGAACTAGAATAATAAACACAATGTAATAAAAAAGGCAAATATTTTTAACCACTATAAGGAGGCCTGGTGGTGCAATGAATTGTCGAACATGGTGTGGGGGTTCCCCCCCCGTCGTGGAACCCTGGGGCCCGTCGATTGAGAAGGCCCCCTATCCGGGGGGGCAATTTTATGGAGGGTTCAGTGTGGGGGGGGGCAGGTAGGGGACCCTCCGCGAGGGTTGGGCCCGCAGCCCCTTGTGCCCCCCGCCCCCGGTTTCCCCAAGGCCTAGTCTTTGGAGGGCAATCCTTGGCCCGGATAGGGGGAGGGGGAAGGGGACGTGGGGAGGTTTTGGGCCCAGCAGGGGGGCGGGGTACCCCCCTGGAAAGGTTTTTGGCTGTGGAGGCAACAACTGAACCCAATCGGTGGGCGGCAGCCTACATGGCATTGGAAGTTTTTGTTCTTGCCCCCCCCCCCTGGTGGTCAGTGCGTGTGTTGTCCCCCCCCATGCCAACAGGCCGCGACCCCAGGTGTCCAATTAGAAATCCGTCAATAATCAAGTATTATCCGCCTTATGGCATTTATATATAAAATAGATTTGGCTTTATTCCCACACAATCAATATGTTAAAAACAAGTATTTGGGGGCCTCAGATAAAGGCCTCATAGGAAGGTTTAAACAGTGAGGGGAAAAAAGGTTACAG
>JAJQQW010000273.1:0-43721 GCA_025583905.1 Ia io | reverse complement strand
AGTTGTTTGTATATGTGAAAAAGTCCCATGATTAGAGCAGAAGGCCAATTATGGGAAACTGCAAGGAACCACTAGTAATTCAGAGCAAATAATAGTGAATAGAACAGAATAGTGATTGACGAAGTTGAAAAGACATCAAAATGTAAGTCTATGGTATAGAAAGGTTTTTGCACACTGCAGAAATCCTTGAACTAGAGCAAGTGCACATTAAACCAGTCTTTGAAAGCACTAGAATTCACTGAAAAGTAGCATTCAACTGTACAACAGTTGAGAGGCAAGTGTATATAGCTTCTCACGTTCAGAGAAGAGTGGACAAAGTTGTTTGTACATGTGGGGAAGTCCCAAAATTACAGGAGAAGTCCAATTATAGGACGCTGCAAGGAACCACTAGTAATTCAGAGCAAAGAGTAGTGAATAGTTACATCTAGAAAATTAATACTTTAGAATATTAATTGTAAGGCTAAAATCATGACACCCATGAACAACATACATGGTTTCAAAAGAAGCCAGGGGAAAAATCATTTGGGCAAAAAATGAAATAGAATCCCAAGTCAAATTTATAGAAAATATTCCTTTATTAACTTTTGTTCGAGAATATATTTGTATATTTTCAGAAAACAACTCCCAGACCATGTGGATTCCAGCAACAGAGAGGAATCGACAGGACTACTCCAGCCATGAAGACAGAAGAGAAACAGTCCAGAGATGGAAGACGCTGATGTGGCCTTCCCATACTACCAGTTAGCGACTGTGCATTACTGCAGGTTGCCCAAGACCAAACCAGAGAGAGTTGGACCTGCATTACCACCATTTGTCCACCATCCAGAAATGTAACGTCAGTGCTGACATGTACACATAAGGAACTATTGGACATTGAAATTGGGTCTCAAAAGAACTGTTGGCCCAGAAAGAAACTCAGTACAGACTGATTCATTTGCCTGTCACCATAAACATTATTGCTTGTCTCATTTTTGGTTCTTATAAGTGTATTTCTAATAGCATATGATCTCACTCATCTAGGGTAAATAATGAACAACATAGACTGATGAACAAGAACAGGCCCAGAAAGAAGGAGGCATGGATCAAACTGTCGGGCCTCAGAGGGAGGGTAGGGAAGGGTGGGGGTAAAGGGGAGAGATCAACCAAAGGACTTGTGTGCAAGCATATGAGCCTAACCAGTGGTTAAGGACAACAGGAGGGTGGGGCATGTGTGGGGAAGGGTGTAGGATGGGAAATGGGTATGAGGACAAATATGTGATACCTTAATCAATAAAGAAATTTAAAAAAATAAATCATTAACTTCTAGTGAAAACAAAGAAAAATAAATAGAGAATAGAACAGAATTTTGATAGAACAAGTGGTAAAAACATGAAAATGTAAGTCTATAGTCTAGAAAGGATGTTGAACACTGCAGGAATACTTGAAATAGAGCAAGTGCACATTTAATTCAATCGTTGAAAGCAATAGAATTCACTGCAAACTAGCATTAAACTGTACAACAGTTGAGAGACAAGCTTCTCAAGTTCAGAGAAGAGTGGACAAAGTTGTTTGTATATGTGAAAAAAGTCCCATGATTAGAGCAGAAGGCCAATTATGGGACACTGCAAGGAACCACTAGTAATTCAAAGCAAATAATATTGAATAGAACAGAATTGTGAGAACACAAGTGGAAAAGACAATAAAATATTAGTCTATAGTATAGAAAGGTCTTTATACACTGCAGAAATTCTTGAAATAGAGTAAGTGCACATAAAACCAGTCTTTGAAAGCGATAGAATTCACTGAAAGTAGCATTGAACTGTACAACAGTTGAGAGAAAAGTGTATATACCTTCTGACATTCAGAGAAGAGTGTACAAAGTCGTTTGTACATGTGGGGAAGTCCCAAAAGTACAGGAGAAGGCCAATTATAGGAAACTGCAAGGAACCACTAGTAATTCAGATCAAATAATAGTGAATAGAACTGAATTGTGATGGAAGAAGTGGAAAAGCCATCAAAATCTAAGTCTGTAGTATAGAAAGATCTATGTACACTGCAGAAAACCCTTTAAATAGAGCAAAGTGCATATTGAACCAGACTTTGAAACCACTAGAATTCACTGAAAAGTAGCAAACTGTAAAACAGTTGAGAGACAAGTTTATATAGCCTCTCTAGTTCACAGAAGAGTGTATAAAGTTCTTTGTAAATGTGGTTAAGTCCCATAAGTAGAGGAGAAGGCCAGTTATAGGACACTGCAAGAAACCAGTAGTAATTCAGAGCAAATAATAATGAATAGAACAGAATAGTGATCGACGAAGTTGAAAAGACATCAAAATGTAAGTCTATGGTATAGAAAGGTCTTTGCACACTGCAGAAACCCTTGAACTAGAGCAAGTGCACATTAAACCAGTCTTTGAAAGCACTAGAATTCACTGAAAAGTAGCACTAAACTGGAAAAAAGTTGAGGACAAGTTTATATAGCTTCTCTAGTTCACAGAGGAGTGTATAAAGTTGTTTGTAAATGTGGTTAAGTCCCATAAATAGAGCAGAAGGCCTGTTATAGTACACTGCAAGAAACCAGTAGTAATTCAGGGCCAATAATGAATATACCTGAATTGTGAGAGAACAAGTGGAAAAGAAATCAAAATGTATGCCTACAGTATAGAAAAAAAAAATTGTAACCTGCAGAAATCCTTGAAATAGAGCAAGTGCACATTAAACCAGCCTTTGAAAGCAATAGAATTCACTGCAAAGTAGCATTCAACTGTACAACAGTTGAGAGACAAGTGTATACAGATTCTCAAGTTCAGAGAAGAGTGTCCAAAGTTGTTTGTACATGTGGGGAAGACCTAAAAGTACAGGAGCAGGACAATTATAGGGCACTGCAAGGAACCACTAGTAATTCAGAGCAAATAATAGTGAATAGAACAGAATTGTGATGGAAGAAGTGGAAAAGACATCAAAATGTAAGTCTATAGTCCAGAAAGGATGTTATACACTGTGGAAATCCTTGAAATAGAGCAAGTGCACAATAAACCAGTGTTTGAAACCAAAAGAATTCACTTTCAAAGTAGAATTCAACTGTAAAATAGTTGGGAGACAAGTTTATATAGCTTCTCAAGTTCACAGAGGAGTGTATAAAGTTGTTTTTACATGTGGTGAAGTCCCATATGTAGAGCAGAAAGCCAATTATAGGACACTGCCAGAAAACAGTAGTAATTCAGAGCAAATAAGAATGAATATGACTGAATTGTGAGAGAACAACTGGAAAAGACATCAAAATGTAAGTCTATAGTCAAGAAAGGATGTTGTTCCCTGCAGAAATCCTTGAAATAGAGCAAGTGCACATTAAACCAGCCTTTGAAAGCAATAGAAATCACTGAAAGTAGCATTCAAGTGTACAACAGTTGAGAGACAAGTGTATATAGCTTGTCAAGTTCAGAGAAGTGTGTACAAAGGTGTTTGTACATCTTTGTAAGGCCCAAAAGTACAGGAGCAGGCCAATTATAGGACACTGCAAGGAACCAGTAGTAATTCAGTGCAAATAATATTGAATAGAACAGAATTGTGAGAACACAAGTGGAAAAGACAATAAAATATAAGTCTATAGTATAGAAAGGTCTTTGTACACTGCAGAAATTCTTGAAATAGAGCAAGTGCACATAAAACCAGTCTTTGAAAGCAATAGAATTCACTGAAAGTAGCATTGAACTGTACAACAGTTGAGAGAAAAGTGTATATACCTTCTGACATTCAGAGAAGAGTGTACAAAGTCGTTTGTACATGTGGGGAAGTCCCAAAAGTACAGGAGAAGGCCAATTATAGGAAACTGCAAGGAACCACTAGTAATTCAGATCATATAATAGTGAATAGAACTGAATTGTGATGGAAGAAGTGGAAAAGCCATCAAAATCTAAGTCTGTAGTATAGAAAGATCTATGTACACTGCAGAAAACCCTTTAAATAGAGCAAAGTGCATATTGAACCAGACTTTGAAACCACTAGAATTCACTGAAAAGTAGCAAACTGTAAAACAGTTGAGAGACAAGTTTATATAGCCTCTCTAGTTCACAGAAGAGTGTATAAAGTTCTTTGTAAATGTGGTTAAGTCCCATAAGTAGAGGAGAAGGCCAGTTATAGGACACTGCAAGAAACCAGTAGTAATTCAGAGCAAATAATAATGAATAGAACAGAATAGTGATCGACGAAGTTGAAAAGACATCAAAATGTAAGTCTATGGTATAGAAAGGTCTTTGCACACTGCAGAAACCCTTGAACTAGAGCAAGTGCACATTAAACCAGTCTTTGAAAGCACTAGAATTCACTGAAAAGTAGCCTTAACTGTAAAACAGTTGAGAAACAAGTGTATATAGCTTCTCTAGTTCACAGAGGAGTGCATAAAGTTGTTGGTACATGTGGTGAAGTCCCAAAAGTACAGCAGAAGGCCAATTATAGGACACTGCAAGGAACCACTAGTAATTCACAGCAAATAATATTGAATAGAACAGAATTGTGAGAACACAAGTGGAAAAGACAATAAAATATAAGTCTATAGTATAGAAAGGTGTTTGTACACTGCAGAAATTCTTGAAATAGAGCAAGTGCACATAAAACCAGTGTTTGAAAGCAATAGAATTCACGGAAAGTAGCATTGAACTGTACAACAGTTGAGAGAAAAAAGTGTATATAGCTTCTGACGTTTTGAGAAGAGTGGACAAAGTCGTTTGTACATGTGGGGAAGTCCCAAAAATACAGGAGAAGGCCAATTATAGGAAACTGCAAGGAATCACTAGTAATTCAGAGCAAATAATAGTGAATAGAACAGAATTGTGATGGAAGAAGTGGAAAAGACATCAAAATGTAAGTCTATAGTCCAGAAAGGATGTAATACACTGCGGAAATCCTTGAAATAGAGCAAGTGCACATTAAACCAGTGTTTGAAACCAAAAGAATTCACTGCAAAGTAGTATTCAACTGTAAAATAGTTGGGAGACAAGTTTATATAGCTTCTCAAGTTCACAGAGGAGTGTATAAAGTTGTTTTTACGTGTGGTGAAGTCCCATATGTAGAGCAGAAAGCCAATTATAGGACACTGCAAGAAACCAGTAGTAATTCAGAGCAAATAACAATGAATATGACTGAATTGTGAGAGAACAACTGGCAAAGACATCAAAATGTAGGTCTATAGTCTAGAAAGGGTGTTGTTCCCTGCAGAAATCCTTGAAATAGAGCAAGTGCACATTAAACCAGCCTTTGAAAGCAATAGAATTCACTGAAAGTAGCATTCAAGTGTTCAACAGTTGAGAGACTAGTGTATATAGCTTGTCAAGTTCAGAGAAGAGTTTACAAAGGTGTTTGTACATCTTTGTAAGGCCCAAAAGTACTGGAGAAGGCCAATTATAGGACACTGCAAGGAACCACTAGTAATTCAGTGCAAATAATATTGAATAGAACAGAATTGTGAGAACACAAGTGGAAAAGACAATAAAATATAAGTCTATAGTATAGAAAGGTCTTTGTACACTGCAGAAATCCTTGAAATAGAGCAAGTGCCCATGAAGCCAGTCTTTCAAACGTCTAGAAGTCACTGAAAAGTAGCATTAAACTATCAAACAGTTGAGAGACAAGTTTATATAGCTTCTCTAGTTCACAGAGGAGTGTATAAAGCTGTTTGTACATGTGGGGAAGTACCATGATTAGAGCAGAAGGCCAATTATTGGACACTGCAAGGAACCACTAGTAATTCAAAGCAAATAATATTGAATAGAACAGAATTGTGAGAACACAAGTGGAAAAGTCAATAAAATATTAGTCTATAGTATAGAAAGGTCTTTGTACACTGCAGAAATTCTTGAAATAGAGCAAGTGCACATAAAACCAGTCTTTGAAAGCAATAGAATTCACTAAAGTAGCATTCAACTGTACAACAGTTGAGATAAAAGTGTATATAGCTTCTCACGTTCAGAGAAGAGTGGACAAAGTCGTTTGTACATGTGGGGAAGTCCCAAAAATACAGGAGAAGGCCAATTATAGGAAACTGCAAGGAACCACTAGTAATTCAGAGCAAATAATAGTGAATAGAACAGAATTGTGATGGAAGAAGTGGAAAAGACATCAAAATGTAAGTCTATAGTCCAGAAAGGATGTAATACACTGCGGAAATCCTTGAAATAGAGCAAGTGCTCATTAAACCAGTGTTTGAAACCAAAAGAATTCACTGCAAAGTAGTATTCAACTGTAAAATAGTTGGGAGACAAGTTTATATAGCTTCTCAAGTTCACAGAGGAGTGTATAAAGTTGTTTTTAGGTGTGGTGAAGTCCCATATGTAGAGCAGAAAGCCAATTATAGGACACTGCAAGAAACCAGTAGTAATTCAGAGCAAATAACAATGAATATGACTGAATTGTGAGAGAACAACTGGCAAAGACATCAAAATGTAGGTCTATAGTCTAGAAAGGGTGTTGTTCCCTGCAGAAATCCTTGAAATAGAGCAAGTGCACATTAAACCAGCCTTTGAAAGTAATAGAATTCACTGAAAGTAGCATTCAAGTGTACAACAGTTGAGAGAAAAGTGTATATACCTTCTGACATTCAGAGAAGAGTGTACAAAGTCGTTTGTACATGTGGGGAAGTCCCAAAAGTACAGGAGAAGGCCAATTATAGGAAACTGCAAGGAACCACTAGTAATTCAGATCAAATAATAGTGAATAGAACTGAATTGTGATGGAAGAAGTGGAAAAGCCATCAAAATCTAAGTCTGTAGTATAGAAAGATCTATGTACACTGCAGAAAACCCTTTAAATAGAGCAAAGTGCATATTGAACCAGACTTTGAAACCACTAGAATTCACTGAAAAGTAGCAAACTGTAAAACAGTTGAGAGACAAGTTTATATAGCCTCTCTAGTTCACAGAAGAGTGTATAAAGTTCTTTGTAAATGTGGTTAAGTCCCATAAGTAGAGGAGAAGGCCAGTTATAGGACACTGCAAGAAACCAGTAGTAATTCAGAGCAAATAATAATGAATAGAACAGAATAGTGATCGACGAAGTTGAAAAGACATCAATCAAAATGTAAGTCTATGGTATAGAAAGGTCTTTGCACACTGCAGAAATCCTTGAACTAGAGCAAGTGCACATTAAACCAGTCTTTGAAAGCACTAGAATTCACTGAAAAGTAGCACTAAACTGGAAAAAAGTTGAGGACAAGTTTATATAGCTTCTCTAGTTCACAGAGGAGTGTATAAAGTTGTTTGTAAATGTGGTTAAGTCCCATAAATAGAGCAGAAGGCCAGTTATAGTACACTGCAAGAAACCAGTAGTAATTCAGGGCCAATAATGAATATACCTGAATTGTGAGAGAACAAGTGGAAAAGAAATCAAAATGTATGCCTACAGTATAGAAAAAAAAATTGTAACCTGCAGAAATCCTTGAAATAGAGCAAGTGCACATTAAACCAGCCTTTGAAAGCAATAGAATTCACTGCAAAGTAGCATTCAACTGTACAACAGTTGAGAGACAAGTGTATACAGATTCTCAAGTTCAGAGAAGAGTGTACAAAGGTGTTTGTACATCTTTGTAAGGCCCAAAAGTACAGGAGCAGGCCAATTATAGGACACTGCAAGGAACCAGTAGTAATTCAGTGCAAATAATATTGAATAGAACAGAATTGTGAGAACACAAGTGGAAAAGACAATAAAATATAAGTCTATAGTATAGAAAGGTCTTTGTACACTGCAGAAATCCTTGAAATAGAGCAAGTGCCCATGAAGCCAGTCTTTCAAACGACTAGAAGTCACTGAAAAGTAGCATTAAACTATCAAAACAGTTGAGAGACAAGTTTATATAGCTTCTCTAGTTCACAGAGGAGTGTATAAAGCTGTTTGTACATGTGGGGAAGTACCATGATTAGAGCAGAAGGCCAATTATTGGACACTGCAAGGAACCACTAGTAATTCAAAGCAAATAATATTGAATAGAAGAGAATTGTGAGAACACAAGTGGAAAAGACAATAAAATATAAGTCTATAGTATAGAAAGGTCTTTGTACACTGCAGAAATTCTTGAAAATTAGGTCTTTGTACACTGCAGAAATTCTTGAAATAGAGCAAGTGCACATAAACCCAGTCTTTGAAAGCAATAGAATTCACTAAAGTAGCATTCAACTGTACAACAGTTGAGATAAAAGTGTATATAGCTTCTCACGTTCAGAGAAGAGTGGACAAAGTCGTTTGTACATGTGGGGAAGTCCCAAAAGTACAGGAGAATGCCAATTATAGGACACTGCAAGGAACCACTAGTAATTCAGAGCTAATAGTAGTGAATAGTTACATCTAGAAAATTAATCTTTAGAATATTAATTATAAGGCTAAAATCATGACACCCATGAACAACACACATGGTTTCAAAAGAAGCTAGGGGAAAAATCATTTGGGGAAAAAATCAAATAGGATCCCAAGTCAAATGTATAGAATATATTCCTTTATTAACTTTTGTTCGAGAATATGTTTGTATATTTTCAGAAAACAACTCCCAGACCATGTGGATTCCAGCAAGAGAGAGGAATCAACAGGACTACTCCAGCCATGAAGACAGAAGAGAAACAGTCCAGAGATGGAAGACGCTGATGGGGGCCTTCCCATACTACCAGTTAGCAGCTGTGCATTCATGCAGGTTGCCCAGGACCAAACCAGAGAGAGTCGGACCTGCATTACCACCATTTGTCCACCATCCAGAACTGTAATGTCAGTGCTGACATGTACAGATAAGGAACTGTTGGACAATGAAATTGGGTCTCAAAACAACTGTTGGCCCAGAAGGCAACTCAGTGCAGACTGATTCATTTTCCTGTCACCATAAACATTATTTCTTGTCTCATTTTCGGTTCTTATACGTGTATTTCTAATAGCATATGATCTCACTCATCTAGGGTAAATAATGAACAACATAGACTGATGAACAAGAACAGGCCCAGAAAGAAGGAGGCATGGATCAAACTGTCGGACCTCAGAGGGAGGGTAGGGAAGGGTGGGGGTAAATGGGAGAGATCAACCAAAGGACTTGTGTGTGCAAGCATATGAGCCTAACCAGCGGTTAAGGACAACAGGGGGGTGGGGCATGAGTGGGGAAGGGTGGGGGATGGGAATGGGGTATGAGGACAAATATGTGATACCTTAATCAATAAAGAAATTAAAAAAAAATAAAGCATTAATTTCTAGTGAAAACAAAGAAAAATAAATAGTGAAGAGAACAGAATTATGATAGAACAAGTGGAAAAGACATCAAAATGTAAGTCTATAGTCTAGAAAGGATGTTGTACACTGTAGAAATCCTTGAAATAGAGCAAGTTCACATTTAATCCAATCGTTGAAAGCAATGGAATTCACTGCAAACTAGCATTAAACTGTACAACAATTGAGAGACAAGCTTCTCAAGTTCAGAGAAGAGTGGACAAAGTTGTTTGTATATGTGAAAAGGTCCCATGATTAGAGCAGAAGGCCAATTATGGGACACTGCAAGGAACAACTAGTAAATCAGAGCAAATAATAGTAAACAGAACAAAATTGTGTGATAGAACAAGTGGAATAGACATTAAAATGTAAGTCTATAGTCTAGAAAGGTATTGTCACACTGCAGAAATCCATAAAATAGAGCAAGTGCACATGAGGACAGTCTTTGAAACCACTAGAATTCACGGAAAAGTAGCGTTAACTGTAAAACAGTTGAGAAACAAGTGTATATAGCTCTCTAGTTCACAGAGGAGTGTATAAAGTTGTTTGTACATGTGGTAAAGTTCCAAAAGTACAGCAGAACGCCAATTATAGGACACTGCAAGGAACCACTAGTAATTCAGAGCAAATAACAATGAATATAACATTATTGTGAAAGAACAAGTGGAAAAGACATCAGAATGTAAATCTGAAGTATAGAAAGATCTTTGTACACTGTAGAAAACCCTTTAAATAGAGCAAAGTGCACATTAAACCAGCCTTTGAAACCACTAGAATTCACTGAAAGGTAGCATTAGACTGTAAAACAGTTGAGAGACAAGTTTATATAGCTTCTCTAGTTTCACAAAAGAGTGTATAAAGTTATTTGTAAATGTGGTTAAGTCCCATAAGTAGAGGAGAAGGCCAGGTATAGGACATTGCAATAAACCAGTAGTAATTTAGAGCCAATAACAATGAATATAACTGAACTGTGAGAGAACAAGTGAAAAGACATCAAAATGTAAGTCTATAGTGTGGAATGGATGTTGTTCCCTGCAGAAATATTTGAAATAGAGCAAGTGCACATTATACCAGTCTTTGAAAGCAATAGAATTCACGGCAAAGTAGCATTCAACTGTACAACAGTTGAGAAAAAAGTGTATATAGCTTGTCAAGTTCAGAGAAGAGTGTACAAAGTTGTTTGTACATGTGGTGAAGTCCCATAATTATAGCAGAAGGTAAATTATAGGACACTGCAAGAAACAAGTAGCAATTCAGAGCAAATAATAATGAATATAACAGAATTTTGAGAGAAAAGAGGAAGTGACATCAAAACGTAAGTCTATAGTCTAGAATGGATGTTTGTACCCTGCAGTAATTCTTGAAATAGAGCAAGTGCACATTAAACCAGTCTTTGAAAGCAATACAATTCACTGCAAAGTAGCATTCAACTGTACAACAGTTGAGAGACAAGTGTATACAGCTTCTCAAGTTCAGAGAAGAGTGTACAAAGTTGTTTGTATATGTTGGGAGGTCCCATGATTAGAGCAGAAAGCCAATTATAGGACACTTCAAGGAACCACTAGTAATTCAGAGAAAATAATAGTGAATACAACAGAATTGTGATGGACGAAATGGAGAAGACATCAAAATGTAAGTCTATAGTCTAGATAGGTCTTTGCACACTGCAGAAATCTTTGAACTAGAGCAAGTGCACAATAAACCAGTCTTTGAAAGCACTAGAGCTCACTGAAAAGTAGCACTAAACTGGAAAATAGTTGAGAGACAAGTTTATATAGCTTCTCTAGTTCACAGAGGAGTGTATAAAGTTGTTTGTAAATGTGGTTAAGTCCCATAAATAGAGCAGAAGGCCAGTTATAGGACACTGCAAGAAACCAGTAGTAATTCAGGGCCAATAATGAATATAACTGAATTGTGAGAGAACAAGTGGAAAAGAAATCAAAATGGACGCCTATAGTATAGAAAAAATATTGTAACCTGCAGAAATCCATGAGATAGAGCAAGGGCACATTAATCAGTCTTTGAAAGCAATAGAATTCACTGAAAAGTAGCATTCAACTGTACAAAAGGAGTTGGCGTTTCCGGGAAAAGGAGTTGGGGAAACATGGAACAATTCATTTTCCTAGAACTATAGAACAGTATAAAAATATTGAGAACACTAAGAAATGAAAAGGTATTAGGCTACTGTTCCAAGTAGTGTTTTAATGTGCCGTTAAAAAGCCGGTATGACACCCGTGTTAAAATGAAAACTCTCAGATCTCAAAGCAACAGACCTGGGGATAGTGCCAGAGTGTCTCTAGAACTCTTGGAATACGTTTTATTACCTGAACATCTCTACTGAATTTTGAAATACTTGGAATATGTATCCAAAGCGCTGTGAAGTTAGGATAGATTTTCAAGTGGTAATAAGGGTTAAAGTGCTGGTATATTTGTAACAAAACGCTGTTTAACCAAATTGGAATTCACAATGAAGGAGCTTGAGTCACTGGAAGAACGTGACTCCAACTCGGGAAATTCACAATGATAACCTAGGTGAATATATAAGAAAGTGCTTCAAACACTAGGAATACGTGAATAAAGGGCCTTAATATCTGTAGCGCATTGTTTCATGACAAGGAAATCGTTTTCAAAGAAAATAGAACCGAGTCGGATATTCGTTATATTTATAATTCAGGGACAATTCGTTGGTGTTTTTGAGAAAAACCTGGTTAGGCCCTTAAACCAGAAGTGGTGACGTCACCAAGGGGGAGGGGCCACGTGGGCAGTCTCAAGTGATCCCAGGTGATGATGATTTCACCAGGGGACCTGCTGGGAGTGATCACGTATTGGGGTTATTTCTGGTGTTAAGGTTAGAGAATTGGTTTTCGGGCTAGGTTTAGGGTTAGGATAATATTTCCGGCTAGCTAGGTTTCAGGCGCAGGTTAGGGTTAGGTTTAGGGTTAGGGTTAGAGGGTTAGGGACAGGGTTAGGGTCAGGGTGTAGTAATATTGGGTATGCACAATGAATGAGCTTCAATCACTGGGCAAATTGGAGTGTAGCACTGAGAATTTACATCTCCAGACTTGGGAAATATTTAGAAATGTGCTTCACACACTAGGAATACATAATCAAATAGACTGAATATCTGAACAGCACAATTTTGTCACTGCGAAATCTTGGTCAAACAGCTGAGAACCCAGTGTGACACTCTTAACATTTATTTTTCCCGTCAGAAGGAGTTGGCGTTTCCGGGAAAATGAGTTGGTGAAACACTGAAAAATTTATTTTCCTAATGCTGTTTAACAGGATGAAAGTATTGAGGACAATATGAAATCAAAATGTCAGTTAGGCTACTGTTCCAAGTTGTGTTTTAATGTGCATTTACAATGCCGGTATGACACCCGTGGTAAAATAAAAACTCTCAGAGCTCAAAACAACAGACCAGCGGGATGTGTCAGAGTGGCTCTTGAACTCTTGGAATACGTTTTACCACCGGAACATCTCTACTGAATTTTGAAATACTGAGAATTTGTATCCAAAGCGCTGTGAAAGGTAGGATAGACTTTCAAGTCGTAATAACGTTTAAAGAGCTGGTATATTTATAAAAAACGATGTTTAACCAAATTGGAATTCACAATGAAGTAGCCTGAGGCTCTGGAAGAAAGTGAATCCAACTCGGAAAATTCACAATGATAACCTAGGTTAATATTGAATAAAGTGCTTCAAACACTGTGAATACATGCATATAGGCCCTTAATATCTGTAACGCATTGTTTCATGACGTGGAAATTGTGTTCAAATGGATAGAACCGAGTTTGCTACTGGTTACATTCATACTTCAGGTAGAATGAGTTGGAGTTTTTGATAGATAGTAGGTTATGCCATTAAGCCGGAAGTGATGATGTCACCAAGATGGAGGGGCCACGTTGGCAGGCCCAAGTGACCCCAGGTGATAATGATTTGGCCCAGGGACCTGCTGGAAATGAAAACGTCATCGATGTTAGTTGTGGTGTTAGGGTTAGAGAATTTGGTTGGGGCTAGGGTTAGGGTTAGGATAAGGGTTTGGGCTAGGTAGGGTTCAGGCACAGGTTAGGGCTAGGTTAGGGTTAGGATTAGAGGGTTAGGGACAGGGTTACGGTCAGGGTGTAGTAATATTGGGTATTCACAATGAATGAGCTTCAATCACTGGACAAATTGGAGTGTAGCACTGAGAATTTACATCTCCAGACTAGGGAAATATTTAGAAATGTGCTTCACACACTAGGAATACATAATCTAATAGACTGAATATCTTAACAGCACAATTTTTGTCACTGCGAAAACTTGTTCAAACAGCTGAGAAACAACAACTGTGACACTGTTAACATTTATTTATCCCGTCAAAAGGAGTTGGCGTTTTCGGGAAAATGAGTTGGTGAAACACTGAAAAATTCAATTTCCTAGAGCTGTATAACAGGATGAAAGTATTGAGAACAATATGAAATCAAAATGTCAATTAGGCTAGTGTTCCAAGTAGTGTTTTAATGTGCATTTACAATGCCGGTATGACATCCGTGTTAAAATAAAAACTCTCAGAGCTCAAAACAACAGACCAGCGGGATGTGTCAGAGTGGCTCTTGAACTCTTGGAATACGTTTTACCACCGGAACATCTCTACTTAATTTTGAAATACTGAGAATTTGTATCCAAAGCGCTGTGAAAGGTAGGATAGACTTTCAAGTGGTAATAACGTTTAAAGAGTTGGTATATTTGTAAAAAACGCTTTTTAACCAAATTGGAATTCACAATGAATGAGCTTGAGGCTCTGGAAGAACGAGACTCCAACTCGGGAAATTCACAATGATAACCTAGGTTAATATCTAAGAAAGTGCCTCAAACACTAGCGATACATCAAAAAAGGCCCTTAATATGTGTAACGCATTGTTTCATGACATGGATATCGTGTTCAAAGAAGATAGAAGCGAGTTTGCTACTGGTTACATTTATAATTCAGGGACAATGAGTTGTCGTTTTTGATAGAAGAATGGTTAGGTCATTAAACTGGAAGTGATGATGTCACTAAGGGAGAGGGGCCACGTAGGGAGGCCCTAGTGATCCCAGGTGATAATGATTGGGCCCAGGGAGTTGCTAGGAGTGATGACGTCATCGAGGTTAGTTTTGGTGTCAGGGTTAGAGAATTGGGCTTGGGGCTAGTGTTAGGGTTAGTATAAGAGTTCGGACTAGGTAGCGTTCAGGCTCAGGTTAGGGCTAGGTTTAGGGTTAGGATTAGAGGGTTAGGGCCAGGTTTAGGGTCAGGGTGTAGTAATATTGGGTATTCACAATGAATGAGCTTCAATCACTGGACAAATTGGAGTGTAGCACTGAGAATTTAAATCTCCAGACTAGGGAAATATTTAGTAATGTGCTTCACACACTAGGAATACATATTCCAATAGACTGAATATCTGAACGTCACAACTTTGTCACTGCGAAATCTTGGTCAAACAGCTGAGAACCCAGTGTGACACTCTTAACATTTATTTTTCCCGTCAGAAGGAGTTGGCGTTTCCGAGAAAATGAGTTGGTGAAACACTGAAAAATTTATTTTCCTAATGCTGTTTAACAGGATGAAAGTATTGAGGACAATATGAAATCAAAATGTCAGTTAGGCTACTGTTCCAAGTTGTGTTTTAATGTGCATTTACAATGCCGGTATGACACCCGTGGTAAAATAAAAACTCTCAGAGCTCAAAACAAAAGACCAGCGGGATGTGTCAGAGTGGCTCTTGAACTCTTGGAATACGTTTTACCACCAGAACATCTCTACTGAATTTTGAAATACTGAGAATTTGTATCCAAAGCGCTGTGAAAGGTCGGATAGACTTTCAAGTGGTAATAACGTTTAACGAGCTGGTATAGTTGTAAAAAACGCTGTTTAACCAAATTAGAATTCACAATGAATGAGCTTGAGGCTCTGGAAGAAAGTGACTCCAATTCGGAAAATTCACAATGATAACCTAGGTTAATATTGAATAAAGTGCTTCAAACACTGTGAATACATGCACATAGGCCCTTAATATCTGTAACGCTTTATTTCATGACATGGAAATCGTGTTCAAATGGATAGAACCGAGTTTGCTACTGGTGACATTCATACTTCAGGTACAATGAGTTGGCGTTTTTGGTAGATAGTAGGTTATGCCATCAAGCCGGAAGTGATGATGTCACCAAGATGGAGGGGCCACGTGGGCAGGCCCATGTGACCCCAGGTGATAATGATTTGGCCCAGGGACCTGCTGGAAATGAAAACGTCATCGAGGTTAGTTGTGGTATTAGCGTTAGAGAATTTGGTTGGGGCTAGGGTTAGGGTTAGGATAAGGGTTCAGGGTAGGTAGGGTTCAGGCACAGGTTAGGGCTAGGTTAGGGTTAGGATTAGAGGGTTAGGGACAGGGTTACGGTCAGGGTGTAGTAATATTGGGTATTCACAATGAATGAGCTTCAATCACTGGACAAATTGGAGTGTAGCACTGAGATTTTACATCTCCAGACTAGGGAAATATTTAGAAATGTGCTTCACACACTAGGAAATACATAATCTAATAGACTGAATATCTTAACAGCACAATTTTGTCACTGCGAAAAATTTGTTCAAACAGCTGAGAAACAACTGTGACAATGTTAACATTTTTTTTTTCCCGTCAAAAGGAGTTGGCGTTTTCGGGAAAATCAGTTGGTGAAACAGTGAAAAATTCAATTTCCTAGAGCTGTAGAACAGTATGAAAGTATTGAGAACAATATGAAATCAAAATGTCAGTTAGGCTAGTGTTCCAAGTAGTGTTTTAATGTGCATTTACAATGCCGGTATGACACCAGTGTTAAAATAAAAACTATCAGAGCTCAAAACAACAAACCAGCGGGATGTGTCAGAGTGGCTCTTGAACCCTTGGAATACGTTTTACCACCGGAACATCACTACTGAATTTTGAAATACTGAGAATTTGTATCCAAAGCGCTGTGAAAGGTAGGATAGACTTTCAAGTGGTAATAACGTTTAAAGAGCTGGTATATTTGTAAAAAAACGCTTTTAACCAAATTGGAATTCACAATGAATGAGCTTGAGGCTCTGGAAGAACGAA
This sequence comes from Ia io, assembly GCA_025583905.1. NCBI lineage: Eukaryota > Metazoa > Chordata > Mammalia > Chiroptera > Vespertilionidae > Ia > Ia io. Next base: position 27,420 of record JAJQQW010000273.1, on the reverse strand, counting down.
TTCCAACTTGGGAAATTCACAATGATAACCTAGGTTAATATCTAAGAAAGTGCCTCAAACACTAGCGATACATCAAAAAAAGCCCTTAATATGTGTAACGCATTGTTTCATGACATGGAAATCGTGTTCAAAGAAGATAGAAGCGAGTTTGCTACTGGTTACATTTATAATTCAGGGACAATGAGTTGTCGTTTTTGATAAAAGGATGGTTAGGTCATTAAACCGGAAGTGATGATGTCACTAAGGGAGAGGGGCCACGTAGTGAGGCCCTAGTGATGCCAGGTGATAATGATTGGGCCCAGGGAGTTGCTAGGAGTGATGACGTCATCGAGGTTAGTTTTGGTGTCAGGGTTAGAGAATTGGGCTTGGGGCTAGTGTTAGGGTTAGTATAAGAGTTCGGACTAGGTAGGGTTCAGGCTAAGGTTAGGGCTAGGTTTAGGGTTAGGATTAGAGGATTAGGGACAGGGTCAGGGTCAGGGTGTAGTAATATTGGGTATTCACAATGAATGAGCTTCAATCACTGGACAAATTGGAGTGTAGCACTGAGAATTTACATCTCCAGACTAGGGAAATATTTAATAATGTGCTTCACACACTGGGAATACATATTTCAGTAGACTGAATATCTGAACGTCACAACTTTGTCACTGCGAAATCTTGTTCAGACAGCTGAGAACCCAGTGTGACACTGTTAACTTTTATTTTTCCCGTCAGAAGGAGTTGGCGTTTCCGGGAAAATGAGTTGGTAAAACACTGAAAAATTCATTTTCCTAATGCTGTTTAACAGGGTGAAAGTATTGAGGACAATATGAAATCAAAATGTCAATTAGGCTACTGTTCCAAGTTGTGTTTTAATGTGCATTTACAATGCCGGTATGACACCCGTGGTAAAATAAAAACTCTCAGAGCTCAAAACAACAGACCAGCGGGATGTGTCAGAGAGGCTCCTGAACTCTTGGAATACCTTTTACCACCGGAACATCTCTACTGAATTTTGTAATACTGAGAATTTGTATCCAAAGCGCTGTGAAAGGTAGGATAGACTTTCAAGTCGTAATAACGTTTAAAGAGCTGGTATATTTATAAAAAACGCTGTTTAACCAAATTGGAATTCACAATGAAGTAGCCTGAGGCTCTGGAAGAAAGTGAATCCAACTCGGAAAATTCACAATGATAACCTAGGTTAATATTGAATAAAGTGCTTCAAACACCGGGAATACAAGCATATAAGCCCTTAATATCTGTAACGCATTGTTTCATGACGTGGAAATCGTGTTCAAATGGATAGAACCGAGTTTGCTACTGGTTACATTCATACTTCAGGAACAATGAGTTGGCGTTTTTGATAGATAGTAGGTTATGCCATTAAGCCGGAAGTGATGATGTCACCAAGATGGAGGGGCCAAATGGGCAGGCCCTAGTGATCCCAGGTGATAATGATTGGGCCCAGGGAGTTGCTAGGAGTGATGACGTCATCGAGGTTAGTTTTGGTGTCAGGGTTAGAGAATTGGGCTTGGGGCTAGTGTTAGGGTTAGTATAAGAGTTCGGACTAGGTAGGGTTCAGGCTAAGGTTAGGGCTAGGTTTAGGGTTAGGATTAGAGGATTAGGGACAGGGTCAGGGTCAGGGTGTAGTAATATTGGGTATTCACAATGAATGAGCTTCAATCACTGGACAAATTGGAGTGTAGCACTGAGAATTTACATCTCCAGACTAGGGAAATATTTAGTAATGTGCTTCACACACTAGGAATACATATTTCAATAGACTGAATATCTGAACGTCACAACTTTGTCACTGCGAAATCTTGGTCAAACAGCTGAGAAACCCAGTGTGACACTCTTAACATTTATTTTTCCCGTCAGAAGGAGTTGGCGTTTCCGGGAAAATGAGTTGGTGAAACACTGAAAAATTTATTTTTCCTAATGCTGTTTAACAGGATGAAAGTATTGAGGACAATATGAAATCAAAATGTCAGTTAGGCTACTGTTCCAAGTTGTGTTTTAATGTGCATTTACAATGCCGGTATGACACCCGTGGTAAAATAAAAACTCTCAGAGCTCAAAACAACAGACCAGCGGGATGTGTCAGAGTGGCTCTTGAACTCTTGGAATACGTTTTACCACCGGAACATCTCTACTGAATTTTGAAATACTGAGAATTTGTATCCAAAGCGCTGTGAAAGGTAGGATAGACTTTCAAGTGGTAATAACGTTTAAAGAGTTGGTATATTTGTAAAAAACGCTTTTTAACCAAATTGGAATTCACAATGAATGAGCTTGAGGCTCTGGAAGAACGAGACTCCAACTCGGGAAATTCACAATGATAACCTAGGTTAATATCTAAGAAAGTGCCTCAAACACTAACGATACATCAAAAAAGGCCCTTAATATGTGTAACGCATTGTTTCATGACATGGATATCGTGTTCAAAGAAGATAGAAGCGAGTTTGCTACTGGTTACATTTATAATTCAGGGACAATGAGTTGTCGTTTTTGATAGAAGAATGGTTAGGTCATTAAACTGGAAGTGATGATGTCACTAAGGGAGAGGGGCCACGTAGGGAGGCCCTAGTGATCCCAGGTGATAATGATTGGGCCCAGGGAGTTGCTAGGAGTGATGACGTCATCGAGGTTAGTTTTGGTGTCAGGGTTAGAGAATTGGGCTTGGGGCTAGTGTTAGGGTTAGTATAAGAGTTCGGACTAGGTAGGGTTCAGGCTCAGGTTAGGGCTAGGTTTAGGGTTAGGATTAGAGGGTTAGGGCCAGGTTTAGGGTCAGGGTGTAGTAATATTGGGTATTCACAATGAATGAGCTTCAATCACTGGACAAATTGGAGTGTAGCGCTGAGAATTTAAATCTCCAGACTAGGGAAATATTTAGTAATGTGCTTCACACACTAGGAATACATATTCCAATAGACTGAATATCTGAACGTCACAACTTTGTCACTGCGAAATCTTGGTCAAACAGCTGAGAAACCCAGTGTGACACTCTTAACATTTATTTTTCCCGTCAGAAGGAGTTGGCGTTTCCGGGAAAATGAGTTGGTGAAACACTGAAAAATTTATTTTCCTAATGCTGTTTAACAGGATGAAAGTATTGAGGACAATATGAAATCAAAATGTCAGTTAGGCTACTGTTCCAAGTTGTGTTTTAATGTGCATTTACAATGCCGGTATGACACCCGTGGTAAAATAAAAACTCTCAGAGCTCAAAACAACAGACCAGCGGGATGTGTCAGAGTGGCTCTTGAACTCTTGGAATACGTTTTACCACCAGAACATCTCTACTGAATTTTGAAATACTGAGAATTTGTATCCAAAGCGTTGTGAAAGGTCGGATAGACTTTCAAGTGGTAATAACGTTTAAAGAGCTGGTATAGTTGTAAAAAAACGCTGTTTAACCAAATTAGAATTCACAATGAATGAGCTTGAGGCTCTGGAAGAAAGTGACTCCAATTCGGAAAATTCACAATGATAACCTAGGTTAATATTGAATAAAGTGCTTCAAACACTGTGAATACATGCACATAGGCCCTTAATATCTGTAACGCTTTATTTCATGACATGGAAATCGTGTTCAAATGGATAGAACCGAGTTTGCTACTGGTGACATTCATACTTCAGGTACAATGAGTTGGCGTTTTTGGTAGATAGTAGGTTATGCCATCAAGCCGGAAGTGATGATGTCACCAAGATGGAGGGGCCACGTGGGCAGGCCCATGTGACCCCAGGTGATAATGATTTGGCCCAGGGACCTGCTGGAAATGAAAACGTCATCGAGGTTAGTTGTGGTATTAGCGTTAGAGAATTTGGTTGGGGCTAGGGTTAGGGTTAGGATAAGGGTTCGGGGTAGGTAGGGTTCAGGCGCAGGTTAGGGTTAGGTTTAGGGTTAGGGTTAGAGGGTTAGGGACAGGGTTAGGGTCAGGGTGTAGTAATATTGGGTATTCACAATGAATGAGCTTCAATCACTGGACAAATTGGAGTGTAGCACTGAGATTTTACATCTCCAGACTAGGGAAATATTTAGAAATGTGCTTCACACACTAGGAATACATAATCTAATAGACTGAATATCTTAACAGCACAATTTTGTCACTGCGAAAAATTGTTCAAACAGCTGAGAAACAACTGTGACAATGTTAACATTTATTTTTCCCGTCAAAAGGAGTTGGCGTTTTCGGGAAAATGAGTTGGTGAAACACTGAAAAATTCAATTTCCTAGAGCTGTAGAACAGCATGAAAGTATTGAGAACAATATGAAATCAAAATGTCAGTTAGGCTAGTGTTCCAAGTCGTGTTTTAATGTGCATTTACAATGCCGGTATGACATCCGTGTTAAAATAAAAACTATCAGAGCTCAAAACAACAAACCAGCGGGATGTGTCAGAGTGGCTCTTGAACCCTTGGAATACGTTTTACCACCGGAACATCACTACTGAATTTTGAAATACTGAGAATTTGTATCCAAAGCGCTGTGAAAGGTAGGATAGACTTTCAAGTGGTAATAACGTTTAAAGAGCTGGTATATTTGTAAAAAACGCTGTTTAACCAAATTGGAATTCACAATGAATGAGCTTGAGGCTCTGGAAGAACGAATTCCAACTTGGGAAATTCACAATGATAACCTAGGTTAATATCTAAGAAAGTGCCTCAAACACTAGCGATACATCAAAAAAAGCCCTTAATATGTGTAACGCATTGTTTCATGACATGGAAATCGTGTTCAAAGAAGATAGAAGCGAGTTTGCTACTGGTTACATTTATAATTCAGGGACAATGAGTTGTCGTTTTTGATAAAAGGATGGTTAGGCCATTAAACCGGAAGTGATGATGTCACTAAGGGAGAGGGGCCACGTAGTGAGGCCCTAGTGATGCCAGGTGATAATGATTGGGCCCAGGGAGTTGCTAGGAGTGATGACGTCATCGAGGTTAGTTTTGGTGTCAGGGTTAGAGAATTGGGCTTGGGGCTAGTGTTAGGGTTAGTATAAGAGTTCGGACTAGGTAGGGTTCAGGCTCAGGTTAGGGCTAGGTTTAGGGTTAGGATTAGAGGATTAGGGATAGGGTTAGGGTCAGGGTGTAGTAATATTGGATATTCACAATGAATGAGCTTCAATCACTGGACAAATTGGAGTGTAGCACTGAGAATTTACATCTCCAGAGTAGGGAAATATTTAGTAATGTGCTTCACACACTAGGAATACATATTCCAATAGACTGAATATCTGAACGTCACAACTTTGTCACTGCGAAATCTTGGTCAAACAGCTGAGAACCCAGTGTGACACTCTTAACATTTATTTTTCCCGTCAGAAGGAGTTGGCGTTTCCGGGAAAATGAGTTGGTGAAACACTGAAAAATTTATTTTCCTAATGCTGTTTAACAGGATGAAAGTATTGAGGACAATATGAAATCAAAATGTCAGTTAGGCTACTGTTCCAAGTTGTGTTTTAATGTGCATTTACAATGCCGGTATGACACCCGTGGTAAAATAAAAACTCTCAGAGCTCAAAACAACAGACCAGCGGGATGTGTCAGAGTGGCTCTTGAACTCTTGGAATACGTTTTACCACCGGAACATCTCTACTGAATTTTGAAATACTGAGAATTTGTATCCAAAGCGCTGTGAAAGGTAGGATAGACTTTCAAGTCGTAATAACGTTTAAAGAGCTGGTATATTTATAAAAAACGATGTTTAACCAAATTGGAATTCACAATGAAGTAGTAGCCTGAGGCTCTGGAAGAAAGTGAATGAATCCAACTCGGAAAATTCACAATGATAACCTAGGTTAATATTGAATAAAGTGCTTCAAACACTGTGAATACATGCATATAGGCCCTTAATATCTGTAACGCATTGTTTCATGACGTGGAAATTGTGTTCAAATGGATAGAACCGAGTTTGCTACTGGTTACATTCATACTTCAGGTAGAATGAGTTGGAGTTTTTGATAGATAGTAGGTTATGCCATTAAGCCGGAAGTGATGATGTCACCAAGATGGAGGGGCCACGTTGGCAGGCCCAAGTGACCCCAGGTGATAATGATTTGGCCCAGGGACCTGCTGGAAATGAAAACGTCATCGATGTTAGTTGTGGTGTTAGGGTTAGAGAATTTGGTTGGGGCTAGGGTTAGGGTTAGGATAAGGGTTTTGGGCTAGGTAGGGTTCAGGCACAGGTTAGGGCTAGGTTAGGGTTAGGATTAGAGGGTTAGGGACAGGGTTACGGTCAGGGTGTAGTAATATTGGGTATTCACAATGAATGAGCTTCAATCACTGGACAAATTGGAGTGTAGCACTGAGAATTTACATCTCCAGACTAGGGAAATATTTAGAAATGTGCTTCACACACTAGGAATACATAATCTAATAGACTGAATATCTTAACAGCACAATTTTGTCACTGCGAAAAACTTGTTCAAACAGCTGAGAAACAACTGTGACACTGTTAACATTTATTTATCCCGTCAAAAGGAGTTGGCGTTTTCGGGAAAATGAGTTGGTGAAACACTGAAAAATTCAATTTCCTAGAGCTGTATAACAGGATGAAAGTATTGAGAACAATATGAAATCAAAATGTCAATTAGGCTAGTGTTCCAAGTAGTGTTTTAATGTGCATTTACAATGCCGGTATGACATCCGTGTTAAAATAAAAACTCTCAGAGCTCAAAACAACAGACCAGCGGGATGTGTCAGAGTGGCTCTTGAACTCTTGGAATACGTTTTTTTACCACCGGAACATCTCTACTTAATTTTGAAATACTGAGAATTTGTATCCAAAGCGCTGTGAAAGGTAGGATAGACTTTCAAGTGGTAATAACGTTTAAAGAGTTGGTATATTTGTAAAAAAACGCTTTTTAACCAAATTGGAATTCACAATGAATGAGCTTGAGGCTCTGGAAGAACGAGACTCCAACTCGGGAAATTCACAATGATAACCTAGGTTAATATCTAAGAAAGTGCCTCAAACACTAGCGATACATCAAAAAAGGCCCTTAATATGTGTAACGCATTGTTTCATGACATGGATATCGTGTTCAAAGAAGATAGAAGCGAGTTTGCTACTGGTTACATTTATAATTCAGGGACAATGAGTTGTCGTTTTTGATAGAAGAATGGTTAGGTCATTAAACTGGAAGTGATGATGTCACTAAGGGAGAGGAGCCACGTAGGGAGGCCCTAGTGATCCCAGGTGATAATGATTGGGCCCAGGGAGTTGCTAGGAGTGATGACGTCATCGAGGTTAGTTTTGGTGTCAGGGTTAGAGAATTGGGCTTGGGGCTAGTGTTAGGGTTAGTATAAGAGTTCGGACTAGGTAGGGTTCAGGCTAAGGTTAGGGCTAGGTTTAGGGTTAGGATTAGAGGATTAGGGACAGGGTCAGGGTCAGGGTGTAGTAATATTGGGTATTCACAATGAATGAGCTTCAATCACTGGACAAATTGGAGTGTAGCACTGAGAATTTACATCTCCAGACTAGGGAAATATTTAATAATGTGCTTCACACACTGGTAATACATATTTCAGTAGACTGAATATCTGAACGTCACAACTTTGTCACTGCGAAATCTTGGTCAAACAGCTGAGAACCCAGTGTGACACTCTTAACATTTATTTTTCCCGTCAGAAGGAGTTGGCGTTTCCGGGAAAATGAGTTGGTGAAACACTGAAAAATTTATTTTCCTAATGCTGTTTAACAGGATGAAAGTATTGAGGACAATATGAAATCAAAATGTCAGTTAGGCTACTGTTCCAAGTTGTGTTTTAATGTGCATTTACAATGCCGGTATGACACCCGTGGTAAAATAAAAACTCTCAGAGCTCAAAACAACAGACCAGCGGGATGTGTCAGAGTGGCTCTTGAACTCTTGGAATACGTTTTACCACCGGAACATCTCTACTGAATTTTGAAATACTGAGAATTTGTATCCAAAGCGCTGTGAAAGGTAGGATAGACTTTCAAGTCGTAATAACGTTTAAAGAGCTGGTATATTTATAAAAAACGATGTTTAACCAAATTGGAATTCACAATGAAGTAGCCTGAGGCTCTGGAAGAAAGTGAATCCAACTCGGAAAATTCACAATGATAACCTAGGTTAATATTGAATAAAGTGCTTCAAACACTGTGAATACATGCATATAGGCCCTTAATATCTGTAACGCATTGTTTCATGACGTGGAAATTGTGTTCAAATGGATAGAACCGAGTTTGCTACTGGTTACACATTCATACTTCAGGTAGAATGAGTTGGAGTTTTTTTGATAGATAGTAGGTTATGCCATTAAGCCGGAAGTGATGATGTCACCAAGATGGAGGGGCCACGTTGGCAGGCCCAAGTGACCCCAGGTGATAATGATTTGGCCCAGGGACCTGCTGGAAATGAAAACGTCATCGATGTTAGTTGTGGTGTTAGGGTTAGAGAATTTGGTTGGGGCTAGGGTTAGGGTTAGGATAAGGGTTTGGGCTAGGTAGGGTTCAGGCACAGGTTAGGGCTAGGTTAGGGTTAGGATTAGAGGGTTAGGGACAGGGTTACGGTCAGGGTGTAGTAATATTGGGTATTCACAATGAATGAGCTTCAATCACTGGACAAATTGGAGTGTAGCACTGAGAATTTACATCTCCAGACTAGGGAAATATTTAGAAATGTGCTTCACACACTAGGAATACATAATCTAATAGACTGAATATCTTAACAGCACAATTTTGTCACTGCGAAAACTTGTTCAAACAGCTGAGAAACAACTGTGACACTGTTAACATTTATTTATCCCGTCAAAAGGAGTTGGCGTTTTCGGGAAAATGAGTTGGTGAAACACTGAAAAATTCAATTTCCTAGAGCTGTATAACAGGATGAAAGTATTGAGAACAATATGAAATCAAAATGTCAATTAGGCTAGTGTTCCAAGTAGTGTTTTAATGTGCATTTACAATGCCGGTATGACATCCGTGTTAAAATAAAAACTCTCAGAGCTCAAAACAACAGACCAGCGGGATGTGTCAGAGTGGCTCTTGAACTCTTGGAATACGTTTTACCACCGGAACATCTCTACTTAATTTTGAAATACTGAGAATTTGTATCCAAAGCGCTGTGAAAGGTAGGATAGACTTTCAAGTGGTAATAACGTTTAAAGAGTTGGTATATTTGTAAAAAACGCTTTTTAACCAAATTGGAATTCACAATGAATGAGCTTGAGGCTCTGGAAGAACGAGACTCCAACTCGGGAAATTCACAATGATAACCTAGGTTAATATCTAAGAAAGTGCCTCAAACACTAGCGATACATCAAAAAAGGCCCTTAATATGTGTAACGCATTGTTTCATGACATGGATATCGTGTTCAAAGAAGATAGAAGCGAGTTTGCTACTGGTTACATTTATAATTCAGGGACAATGAGTTGTCGTTTTTGATAGAAGAATGGTTAGGTCATTAAACTGGAAGTGATGATGTCACTAAGGGAGAGGGGGCACGTAGGGAGGCCCTAGTGATCCCAGGTGATAATGATTGGGCCCAGGGAGTTGCTAGGAGTGATGACGTCATCGAGGTTAGTTTTGGTGTCAGGGTTAGAGAATTGGGCTTGGGGCTAGTGTTAGGGTTAGTATAAGAGTTCGGACTAGGTAGCGTTCAGGCTCAGGTTAGGGCTAGGTTTAGGGTTAGGATTAGAGGGTTAGGGCCAGGTTTAGGGTCAGGGTGTAGTAATATTGGGTATTCACAATGAATGAGCTTCATCACTGGACAAATTGGAGTGTAGCACTGAGAATTTAAATCTCCAGACTAGGGAAATATTTAGTAATGTGCTTCACACACTAGGAATACATATTCCAATAGACTGAATATCTGAACGTCACAACTTTGTCACTGCGAAATCTTGGTCAAACAGCTGAGAACCCAGTGTGACACTCTTAACATTTATTTTTCCCGTCAGAAGGAGTTGGCGTTTCCGAGAAAATGAGTTGGTGAAACACTGAAAAATTTATTTTCCTAATGCTGTTTAACAGGATGAAAGTATTGAGGACAATATGAAATCAAAATGTCAGTTAGGCTACTGTTCCAAGTTGTGTTTTAATGTGCATTTACAATGCCGGTATGACACCCGTGGTAAAATAAAAAACTCTCAGAGCTCAAAACAACAGACCAGCGGGATGTGTCAGAGTGGCTCTTGAACTCTTGGAATACGTTTTACCACCCAGAACATCTCTACTGAATTTTGAAATACTGAGAATTTGTATCCAAAGCGCTGTGAAAGGTCGGATAGACTTTCAAGTGGTAATAACGTTTAACGAGCTGGTATAGTTGTAAAAAACGCTGTTTAACCAAATTAGAATTCACAATGAATGAGCTTGAGGCTCTGGAAGAAAGTGACTCCAATTCGGAAAATTCACAATGATAACCTAGGTTAATATTGAATAAAGTGCTTCAAACACTGTGAATACATGCACATAGGCCCTTAATATCTGTAACGCTTTATTTCATGACATGGAAATCGTGTTCAAATGGATAGAACCGAGTTTGCTACTGGTGACATTCATACTTCAGGTACAATGAGTTGGCGTTTTTGGTAGATAGTAGGTTATGCCATCAAGCCGGAAGTGATGATGTCACCAAGATGGAGGGGCCACGTGGGCAGGCCCATGTGACCCCAGGTGATAATGATTTGGCCCAGGGACCTGCTGGAAATGAAAACGTCATCGAGGTTAGTTGTGGTATTAGCGTTAGAGAATTTGGTTGGGGCTAGGGTTAGGGTTAGGATAAGGGTTCAGGGTAGGTAGGGTTCAGGCACAGGTTAGGGCTAGGTTAGGGTTAGGATTAGAGGGTTAGGGACAGGGTTACGGTCAGGGTGTAGTAATATTGGGTATTCACAATGAATGAGCTTCAATCACTGGACAAATTGGAGTGTAGCACTGAGATTTTACATCTCCAGACTAGGGAAATATTTAGAAATGTGCTTCACACACTAGGAATACATAATCTAATAGACTGAATATCTTAACAGCACAATTTTGTCACTGCGAAAAATTGTTTCAAACAGCTGAGAAACAACTGTGACAATGTTAACATTTTTTTTTTTCGTCAAAAGGAGTTGGCGTTTTCGGGAAAATGAGTTGGTGAAACACTGAAAAATTCAATTTCCTAGAGCTGTAGAACAGTATGAAAGTATTGAGAACAATATGAAATCAAAATGTCAGTTAGGCTAGTGTTCCAAGTCGTGTTTTAATGTGCATTTACAATGCCGGTATGACACCAGTGTTAAAATAAAAACTATCAGAGCTCAAAACAACAAACCAGCGGGATGTGTCAGAGTGGCTCTTGAACCCTTGGAATACGTTTTACCACCGGAACATCACTACTGAATTTTGAAATACTGAGAATTTGTATCCAAAGCGCTGTGAAAGGTAGGATAGACTTTCAAGTGGTAATAACGTTTAAAGAGCTGGTATATTTGTAAAAAACGCTGTTTAACCAAATTGGAATTCACAATGAATGAGCTTGAGGCTCTGCAAGAACGAATTCCAACTTGGGAAATTCACAATGATAACCTAGGTTAATATCTAAGAAAGTGCCTCAAACACTAGCGATACATCAAAAAAAGCCCTTAATATGTGTAACGCATTGTTTCATGACATGGAAATCGTGTTCAAAGAAGATAGAAGCGAGTTTGCTGCTGGTTACATTTATAATTCAGGGACAATGAGTTGTCGTTTTTGATAAAAGGATGGTTAGGTCATTAAACCGGAAGTGATGATGTCACTAAGGGAGAGGGGCCACGTAGTGAGGCCCTAGTGATGCCAGGTGATAATGATTGGGCCCAGGGAGTTGCTAGGAGTGATGACGTCATCGAGGTTAGTTTTGGTGTCAGGGTTAGAGAATTGGGCTTGGGGCTAGTGTTAGGGTTAGTATAAGAGTTCGGACTAGGTAGGGTTCAGGCTAAGGTTAGGGCTAGGTTTAGGGTTAGGATTAGAGGATTAGGGACAGGGTCAGGGTCAGGGTGTAGTAATATTGGGTATTCACAATGAATGAGCTTCAATCACTGGACAAATTGGAGTGTAGCACTGAGAATTTACATCTCCAGACTAGGGAAATATTTAATAATGTGCTTCACACACTGGGAATACATATTTCAGTAGACTGAATATCTGAACGTCACAACTTTGTCACTGCGAAATCTTGTTCAAACAGCTGAGAACCCAGTGTGACACTGTTAACTTTTATTTTTCCCGTCAGAAGGAGTTGGCGTTTCCGGGAAAATGAGTTGGTGAAACACTGAAAAATTCATTTTCCTAATGCTGTTTAACAGGATGAAAGTATTGAGGACAATATGAAATCAAAATGTCAGTTAGGCTACTGTTCCAAGTTGTGTTTTAATGTGCATTTACAATGCCGGTATGACACCCGTGGTAAAATAAAAACTCTCAGAGCTCAAAACAACAGACCAGCGGGATGTGTCAGAGAGGCTCCTGAACTCTTGGAATACCTTTTACCACCGGAACATCTCTACTGAATTTTGTAATACTGAGAATTTGTATCCAAAGCGCTGTGAAAGGTAGGATAGACTTTCAAGTCGTAATAACGTTTAAAGAGCTGGTATATTTATAAAAAACGCTGTTTAACCAAATTGGAATTCACAATGAAGTAGCCTGAGGCTCTGGAAGAAAGTGAATCCAACTCGGAAAATTCACAATGATAACCTAGGTTAATATTGAATAAAGTGCTTCAAACACTGGGAATACAAGCATATAAGCCCTTAATATCTGTAACGCATTGTTTCATGACGTGGAAATCGTGTTCAAATGGATAGAACCGAGTTTGCTACTGGTTACATTCATACTTCAGGAACAATGAGTTGGCGTTTTTGATAGATAGTAGGTTATGCCATTAAGCCGGAAGTGATGATGTCACCAAGATGGAGGGGCCAAATGGGCAGGCCCTAGTGATCCCAGGTGATAATGATTGGCCCAGGGAGTTGCTAGGAGTGATGACGTCATCGAGGTTAGTTTTGGTGTCAGGGTTAGAGAATTGGGCTTGGGGCTAGTGTTAGGGTTAGTATAAGAGTTTTGGACTAGGTAGGGTTCAGGCACAGGTTAGGGCTAGGTTTAGGGTTAGGATTAGAGGGTTAGGGACAGGGTTAGGGTCAGGGTGTAGTAATATTGGGTATTCACAATGAATGAGCTTCAATCACTGGACAAATTGGAGTGTAGCACTGAGAATTTACAACTCCAGACTAGGGAAATATTTAGAAATGTGCTTCACACACTAGGAATACATATTCCAATAGACTGAATATCTGAACGTCACAACTTTGTCACTGCGAAATCTTGGTCAAACAGCTGAGAACCCAGTGTGACACTCTTAACATTTATTTTTCCCGTCAGAAGGAGTTGGCGTTTCCGGGAAAATGAGTTGGTGAAACACTGAAAAATTTATTTTCCTAATGCTGTTTAACAGGATGAAAGTATTGAGGACAATATGAAATCAAAATGTCAGTTAGGCTACTGTTCCAAGTTGTGTTTTAATGTGCATTTACAATGCCGGTATGACACCCGTGGTAAAATAAAAACTCTCAGAGCTCAAAACAACAGACCAGCGGGATGTGTCAGAGTGGCTCTTGAACTCTTGGAATACGTTTTACCACCGGAACATCTCTACTGAATTTTGAAATACTGAGAATTTGTATCCAAAGCGCTGTGAAAGGTAGGATAGACTTTCAAGTGGTAATAACGTTTAAAGAGTTGGTATATTTGTAAAAAACGCTTTTTAACCAAATTGGAATTCACAATGAATGAGCTTGAGGCTCTGGAAGAACGAGACTCCAACTCGGGAAATTCACAATGATAACCTAGGTTAATATCTAAGAAAGTGCCTCAAACACTAACGATACATCAAAAAAGGCCCTTAATATGTGTAACGCATTGTTTCATGACATGGATATCGTGTTCAAAGAAGATAGAAGCGAGTTTTGCTACTGGTTACATTTATAATTCAGGGACAATGAGTTGTCGTTTTTGATAGAAGAATGGTTAGGTCATTAAACTGGAAGTGATGATGTCACTAAGGGAGAGGGGCCACGTAGGGAGGCCCTAGTGATCCCAGGTGATAATGATTGGGCCCAGGGAGTTGCTAGGAGTGATGACGTCATCGAGGTTAGTTTTGGTGTCAGGGTTAGAGAATTGGGCTTGGGGCTAGTGTTAGGGTTAGTATAAGAGTTCGGGACTAGGTAGCGTTTCAGGCTCAGGTTAGGGCTAGGTTTAGGGTTAGGATTAGAGGGTTAGGGCCAGGTTTAGGGTCAGGGTGTAGTAATATTGGGTATTCACAATGAATGAGCTTCAATCACTGGACAAATTGGAGTGTAGCGCTGAGAATTTAAATCTCCAGACTAGGGAAATATTTAGTAATGTGCTTCACACACTAGGAATACATATTCCAATAGACTGAATATCTGAACGTCACAACTTTGTCACTGCGAAATCTTGGTCAAACAGCTGAGAACCCAGTGTGACACTCTTAACATTTATTTTTCCCGTCAGAAGGAGTTGGCGTTTCCGGGAAAATGAGTTGGTGAAAACACTGAAAAATTTATTTTCCTAATGCTGTTTAACAGGATGAAAGTATTGAGGACAATATGAAATCAAAATGTCAGTTAGGCTACTGTTCCAAGTTGTGTTTTAATGTGCATTTACAATGCCGGTATGACACCCGTGGTAAAATAAAAACTCTCAGAGCTCAAAACAACAGACCAGCGGGATGTGTCAGAGTGGCTCTTGAACTCTTGGAATACGTTTTACCACCAGAACATCTCTACTGAATTTTGAAATACTGAGAATTTGTATCCAAAGCGTTGTGAAAGGTCGGATAGACTTTCAAGTGGTAATAACGTTTAACGAGCTGGTATAGTTGTAAAAAAAACGCTGTTTAACCAAATTAGAATTCACAATGAATGAGCTTGAGGCTCTGGAAGAAAGTGACTCCAATTCGGAAAATTCACAATGATAACCTAGGTTAATATTGAATAAAGTGCTTCAAACACTGTGAATACATGCACATAGGCCCTTAATATCTGTAACGCTTTATTTCATGACATGGAAATCGTGTTCAAATGGATAGAACCGAGTTTGCTACTGGTGACATTCATACTTCAGGTACAATGAGTTGGCGTTTTTGGTAGATAGTAGGTTATGCCATCAAGCCGGAAG
The DNA here is from genome assembly GCA_025583905.1 of Ia io. Lineage (NCBI taxonomy): Eukaryota > Metazoa > Chordata > Mammalia > Chiroptera > Vespertilionidae > Ia > Ia io. The sequence goes on along the minus strand of JAJQQW010000273.1, from coordinate 12,241 downwards.
TGATGATGTCACCAAGATGGAGGGGCCACACGTGGGCAGGCCCATGTGACCCCAGGTGATAATGATTTGGCCCAGGGACCTGCTGGAAATGAAAACGTCATCGAGGTTAGTTGTGGTATTAGCGTTAGAGAATTTGGTTGGGGCTAGGGTTAGGGTTAGGATAAGGGTTCGGGGTAGGTAGGGTTCAGGCGCAGGTTAGGGTTAGGTTTAGGGTTAGGGTTAGAGGGTTAGGGACAGGGTTAGGGTCAGGGTGTAGTAATATTGGGTATTCACAATGAATGAGCTTCAATCACTGGACAAATTGGAGTGTAGCACTGAGATTTTACATCTCCAGACTAGGGAAATATTTAGAAATGTGCTTCACACACTAGGAATACATAATCTAATAGACTGAATATCTTAACAGCACAATTTTGTCACTGCGAAAAATTGTTCAAACAGCTGAGAAACAAACTGTGACAATGTTAACATTTATTTTTCCCGTCAAAAGGAGTTGGCGTTTTCGGGAAAATGAGTTGGTGAAACACTGAAAAATTCAATTTCCTAGAGCTGTAGAACAGCATGAAAGTATTGAGAACAATATGAAATCAAAATGTCAGTTAGGCTAGTGTTCCAAGTCGTGTTTTAATGTGCATTTACAATGCCGGTATGACATCCGTGTTAAAATAAAAACTATCAGAGCTCAAAACAACAAACCAGCGGGATGTGTCAGAGTGGCTCTTGAACCCTTGGAATACGTTTTACCACCGGAACATCACTACTGAATTTTGAAATACTGAGAATTTGTATCCAAAGCGCTGTGAAAGGTAGGATAGACTTTCAAGTGGTAATAACGTTTAAAGAGCTGGTATATTTGTAAAAAACGCTGTTTAACCAAATTGGAATTCACAATGAATGAGCTTGAGGCTCTGGAAGAACGAATTCCAACTTGGGAAATTCACAATGATAACCTAGGTTAATATCTAAGAAAGTGCCTCAAACACTAGCGATACATCAAAAAAAGCCCTTAATATGTGTAACGCATTGTTTCATGACATGGAAATCGTGTTCAAAGAAGATAGAAGCGAGTTTGCTACTGGTTACATTTATAATTCAGGGACAATGAGTTGTCGTTTTTGATAAAAGGATGGTTAGGCCATTAAACCGGAAGTGATGATGTCACTAAGGGAGAGGGGCCACGTAGTGAGGCCCTAGTGATGCCAGGTGATAATGATTGGGCCCAGGGAGTTGCTAGGAGTGATGACGTCATCGAGGTTAGTTTTGGTGTCAGGGTTAGAGAATTGGGCTTGGGGCTAGTGTTAGGGTTAGTATAAGAGTTCGGACTAGGTAGGGTTCAGGCTCAGGTTAGGGCTAGGTTTAGGGTTAGGATTAGAGGATTAGGGATAGGGTTAGGGTCAGGGTGTAGTAATATTGGATATTCACAATGAATGAGCTTCAATCACTGGACAAATTGGAGTGTAGCACTGAGAATTTACATCTCCAGAGTAGGGAAATATTTAGTAATGTGCTTCACACACTAGGAATACATATTCCAATAGACTGAATATCTGAACGTCACAACTTTGTCACTGCGAAATCTTGGTCAAACAGCTGAGAACCCAGTGTGACACTCTTAACATTTATTTTTCCCGTCAGAAGGAGTTGGCGTTTCCGGGAAAATGAGTTGGTGAAACACTGAAAAATTTATTTTCCTAATGCTGTTTAACAGGATGAAAGTATTGAGGACAATATGAAATCAAAATGTCAGTTAGGCTACTGTTCCAAGTTGTGTTTTAATGTGCATTTACAATGCCGGTATGACACCCGTGGTAAAATAAAAACTCTCAGAGCTCAAAACAACAGACCAGCGGGATGTGTCAGAGTGGCTCTTGAACTCTTGGAATACGTTTTACCACCGGAACATCTCTACTGAATTTTGAAATACTGAGAATTTGTATCCAAAGCGCTGTGAAAGGTAGGATAGACTTTCAAGTCGTAATAACGTTTAAAGAGCTGGTATATTTATAAAAAACGATGTTTAACCAAATTGGAATTCACAATGAAGTAGCCTGAGGCTCTGGAAGAAAGTGAATCCAACTCGGAAAATTCACAATGATAACCTAGGTTAATATTGAATAAAGTGCTTCAAACACTGTGAATACATGCATATAGGCCCTTAATATCTGTAACGCATTGTTTCATGACGTGGAAATTGTGTTCAAATGGATAGAACCGAGTTTGCTACTGGTTACATTCATACTTCAGGTAGAATGAGTTGGAGTTTTTGATAGATAGTAGGTTATGCCATTAAGCCGGAAGTGATGATGTCACCAAGATGGAGGGGCCACGTTGGCAGGCCCAAGTGACCCCAGGTGATAATGATTTGGCCCAGGGACCTGCTGGAAATGAAAACGTCATCGATGTTTAGTTGTGGTGTTAGGGTTAGAGAATTTGGTTGGGGCTAGGGTTAGGGTTAGGATAAGGGTTTGGGCTAGGTAGGGTTCAGGCACAGGTTAGGGCTAGGTTTAGGGTTAGGATTAGAGGGTTAGGGACAGGGTTACGGTCAGGGTGTAGTAATATTGGGTATTCACAATGAATGAGCTTCAATCACTGGACAAATTGGAGTGTAGCACTGAGAATTTACATCTCCAGACTAGGGAAATATTTAGAAATGTGCTTCACACACTAGGAATACATAATCTAATAGACTGAATATCTTAACAGCACAATTTTGTCACTGCGAAAACTTGTTCAAACAGCTGAGAAACAACTGTGACACTGTTAACATTTATTTTTCCCGTCAAAAGGAGTTGGCGTTTTCGGGAAAATGAGTTGGTGAAACACTGAAAAATTCAATTTCCTAGAGCTGTATAACAGGATGAAAGTATTGAGAACAATATGAAATCAAAATGTCAATTAGGCTAGTGTTCCAAGTAGTGTTTTAATGTGCATTTACAATGCCGGTATGACATCCGTGTTAAAATAAAAACTCTCAGAGCTCAAAACAACAGACCAGCGGGATGTGTCAGAGTGGCTCTTGAACTCCTTGGAATACGTTTTACCACCGGAACATCTCTACTTAATTTTGAAATACTGAGAATTTGTATCCAAAGCGCTGTGAAAGGTAGGATAGACTTTCAAGTGGTAATAACGTTTAAAGAGCTGGTATATTTGTAAAAAACGCTTTTTAACCAAATTGGAATTCACAATGAATGAGCTTGAGGCTCTGGAAGAACGAGACTCCAACTCGGGAAATTCACAATGATAACCTAGGTTAATATCTAAGAAAGTGCCTCAAACACTAGCGATACATCAAAAAAGGCCCTTAATATGTGTAACGCATTGTTTCATGACATGGATATCGTGTTCAAAGAAGATAGAAGCGAGTTTGCTACTGGTTACATTTATAATTCAGGGACAATGAGTTGTCGTTTTTGATAGAAGAATGGTTAGGCCATTAAACCGGAAGTGATGATGTCACTAAGGGAGAGGAGCCACGTAGGGAGGCCCTAGTGATCCCAGGTGATAATGATTGGGCCCAGGGAGTTGCTAGGAGTGATGACGTCATCGAGGTTAGTTTTGGTGTCAGGGTTAGAGAATTGGGCTTGGGGCTAGTGTTAGGGTTAGTATAAGAGTTCGGACTAGGTAGGGTTCAGGCTAAGGTTAGGGCTAGGTTTAGGGTTAGGATTAGAGGATTAGGGACAGGGTCAGGGTCAGGGTGTAGTAATATTGGGTATTCACAATGAATGAGCTTCAATCACTGGACAAATTGGAGTGTAGCACTGAGAATTTACATCTCCAGACTAGGGAAATATTTAATAATGTGCTTCACACACTGGGAATACATATTTCAGTAGACTGAATATCTGAACGTCACAACTTTGTCACTGCGAAATCTTGTTCAAACAGCTGAGAACCCAGTGTGACACTGTTAACATTTATTTTTCCCGTCAGAAGGAGTTGGCGTTTCCGGGAAAATGAGTTGGTGAAACACTGAAAAATTTATTTTCCTAATGCTGTTTAACAGGATGAAAGTATTGAGGACAATATGAAATCAAAATGTCAGTTAGGCTACTGTTCCAAGTTGTGTTTTAATGTGCATTTACAATGCCGGTATGACACCCGTGGTAAAATAAAAACTCTCAGAGCTCAAAACAACAGACCAGCGGGATGTGTCAGAGTGGCTCTTGAACTCTTGGAATACGTTTTACCACCGGAACATCTCTACTGAATTTTGAAATACTGAGAATTTGTATCCAAAGCGCTGTGAAAGGTAGGATAGACTTTCAAGTCGTAATAACGTTTAAAGAGCTGGTATATTTATAAAAAACGCTGTTTAACCAAATTGGAATTCACAATGAAGTAGCCTGAGGCTCTGGAAGAAAGTGAATCCAACTCGGAAAATTCACAATGATAACCTAGGTTAATATTGAATAAAGTGCTTCAAACACTGTGAATACATGCATATAGGCCCTTAATATCTGTAACGCATTGTTTCATGACGTGGAAATTGTGTTCAAATGGATAGAACCGAGTTTGCTACTGGTTACATTCATACTTCAGGTACAATGAGTTGGAGTTTTTGATAGATAGTAGGTTATGCCATTAAGCCGGAAGTGATGATGTCACCAAGATGGAGGGGCCACGTTGGGCAGGCCCAAGTGACCCCAGGTGATAATGATTTGGCCCAGGGACCTGCTAGGAATGAAAACGTCATCGATGTTAGTTTTGGTGTCAGGGTTAGAGAATTTGGTTGGGGGCTAGTGTTAGGGTTAGTATAAGAGTTCGGACTAGGTAGGGTTCAGGCACAGGTTAGGGCTAGGTTTAGGGTTAGGATTAGAGGGTTAGGGACAGGGTTAGGGTCAGGGTGTAGTAATATTGGGTATTCACAATGAATGAGCTTCAATCACTGGACAAATTGGAGTGTAGCACTGAGAATTTACATCTCCAGACTAGGGAAATATTTAGTAAATGTGCTTCACACACTAGGAATACATATTCTAATAGACTGAATATCTTAACAGCACAACTTTGTCACTGCGAAAACTTGTTCAAACAGCTGAGAAACAAGTGTGACACTGTTAACATTTATTTTTCCCGTCAGAAGGAGTTGGCGTTTTCGGGAAAATGAGTTGGTGAAACACTGAAAAATTTATTTTCCTAATGCTGTTTAAACAGGATGAAAGTATTGAGGACAATATGAAATCAAAATGTCAATTAGGCTACTGTTCCAAGTTGTGTTTTAATGTGCATTTACAATGCCGGTATGACACCCGTGTTAAAATAAAAACTCTCAGAGCTCAAAACAACAGACCAGCGGGATGTGTCAGAGTGGCTCTTGAACTCTTGGAATACGTTTTACCACCGGAACATCTCTACTTAATTTTGAAATACTGAGAATTTGTATCCAAAGCGCTGTGAAAGGTAGGATAGACTTTCAAGTGGTAATAACGTTTAAAGAGTTGGTATATTTGTAAAAAAAACGCTTTTTAACCAAATTGGAATTCACAATGAATGAGCTTGAGGCTCTGGAAGAACGAGACTCCAACTCGGGAAAATTCACAATGATAACCTAGGTTAATATTGAATAAAGTGCTTCAAACACTAGCGAATACATGCAAAAAGGCCCTTAATATCTGTAACGCATTGTTTCATGACATGGAAATCGTGTTCAAAGAAGATAGAAGCGAGTTTGCTACTGGTTACATTTATACTTCAGGGACAATGAGTTGGCGTTTTTGATAGAAGAGTAGGTTAGGCCATTAAACCGGAAGTGATGATGTCACCAAAGGGAGAGGGGCCACGTAGGGCAGGCCCTAGTGATCCCAGGTGATAATGATTTGGCCCAGGGAGTTGCTAGGAGTGATGACGTCATCGAGGTTAGTTTTGGTGTCAGGGTTAGAGAATTGGGCTTGGGGCTAGTGTTAGTTAGGGTTAGTATAAGGGTTTCGGGCTAGGTAGGGTTCAGGCTCAGGTTAGGGCTAGGTTTAGGGTTAGGATTAGAGGGTTAGGGACAGGGTTAGGGTCAGGGTGTAGTAATATTGGGTATTCACAATGAATGAGCTTCAATCACTGGACAAATTGGAGTGTAGCGCTGAGAATTTAAATCTCCAGACTAGGGAAATATTTAGTAAATGTGCTTCACACACTAGGAATACATATTCCAATAGACTGAATATCTGAACAGCACAACTTTGTCACTGCGAAAAAACTTGTTCAAACAGCTGAGAAACCCAGTGTGACACTCTTAACATTTATTTTTCCCGTCAGAAGGAGTTGGCGTTTTCGGGAAAATGAGTTGGTGAAACACTGAAAAATTTATTTTCCTAATGCTGTTTAACAGGATGAAAGTATTGAGGACAATATGAAATCAAAATGTCAGTTAGGCTACTGTTCCAAGTTGTGTTTTAATGTGCATTTACAATGCCGGTATGACACCCGTGGTAAAATAAAAACTCTCAGAGCTCAAAACAACAGACCAGCGGGATGTGTCAGAGTGGCTCTTGAACTCTTGGAATACGTTTTACCACCAGAACATCTCTACTGAATTTTGAAATACTGAGAATTTGTATCCAAAGCGCTGTGAAAGGTCGGATAGACTTTCAAGTGGTAATAACGTTTAAAGAGCTGGTATATTTGTAAAAAACGCTGTTTAACCAAATTGGAATTCACAATGAATGAGCTTGAGGCTCTGGAAGAAAGTGACTCCAACTCGGAAAATTCACAATGATAACCTAGGTTAATATCTAATAAAGTGCTTCAAACACTAGTGAATACATCAAATAGGCCCTTAATATCTGTAACGCATTTATTTCATGACATGGAAATCGTGTTCAAATGGATAGAACCGAGTTTGCTACTGGTGACATTTATAATTCAGGTACAATGAGTTGGCGTTTTTGGTAGATAGTAGGTTATGCCATTAAGCCGGAAGTGATGATGTCACCAAGATGGAGGGGCCACGTGGGCAGGCCCATGTGATCCCAGGTGATAATGATTTGGCCCAGGGACCTGCTGGAAATGAAAACGTCATCGAGGTTAGTTGTGGTATTAGGGTTAGAGAATTTGGTTGGGGCTAGGGTTAGGGTTAGGATAAGGGTTCGGGGTAGGTAGGGTTCAGGCGCAGGTTAGGGTTAGGTTTAGGGTTAGGGTTAGAGGGTTAGGGACAGGGTTAGGGTCAGGGTGTAGTAATATTGGGTATTCACAATGAATGAGCTTCAATCACTGGACAAATTGGAGTGTAGCACTGAGATTTTACATCTCCAGACTAGGGAAATATTTAGAAATGTGCTTCACACACTAGGAATACATATTCTAATAGACTGAATATCTTAACAGCACAACTTTGTCACTGCGAAAAATTGTTCAAACAGCTGAGAAAACAACTGTGACAATGTTAACATTTATTTTTCCCGTCAAAAGGAGTTGGCGTTTTCGGGAAAATGAGTTGGTGAAACACTGAAAAATTTCATTTTCCTAGAGCTGTAGAACAGCATGAAAGTATTGAGAACAATATGAAATCAAAATGTCAGTTAGGCTAGTGTTCCAAGTCGTGTTTTAATGTGCATTTACAATGCCGGTATGACATCCGTGTTAAAATAAAAACTATCAGAGCTCAAAACAACAGACCAGCGGGATGTGTCAGAGTGGCTCTTGAACTCTTGGAATACGTTTTACCACCGGAACATCACTACTGAATTTTGAAATACTGAGAATTTGTATCCAAAGCGCTGTGAAAGGTAGGATAGACTTTCAAGTGGTAATAACGTTTAAAGAGCTGGTATATTTGTAAAAAACGCTGTTTAACCAAATTGGAATTCACAATGAATGAGCTTGAGGCTCTGGAAGAACGAATTCCCAACTCGGAAAATTCACAATGATAACCTAGGTTAATATCTAAGAAAGTGCCTCAAACACTAGCGATACATCAAAAAAAGCCCTTAATATGTGTAACGCATTGTTTCATGACATGGAAATCGTGTTCAAAGAAGATAGAAGCGAGTTTGCTACTGGTTACATTTATAATTCAGGGACAATGAGTTGTCGTTTTTTTGATAAAAGGATGGTTAGGCCATTAAACCGGAAGTGATGATGTCACTAAGGGAGAGGGGCCCACGTAGTGAGGCCCTAGTGATGCCAGGTGATAATGATTGGGCCCAGGGAGTTGCTAGGAGTGATGACGTCATCGAGGTTAGTTTTGGTGTCAGGGTTAGAGAATTGGGCTTGGGGCTAGTGTTAGGGTTAGTATAAGAGTTCGGACTAGGTAGGGTTCAGGCTCAGGTTAGGGCTAGGTTTAGGGTTAGGATTAGAGGATTAGGGATAGGGTTAGGGTCAGGGTGTAGTAATATTGGGTATTCACAATGAATGAGCTTCAATCACTGGACAAATTGGAGTGTAGCACTGAGAATTTACATCTCCAGAGTAGGGAAATATTTAGTAATGTGCTTCACACACTAGGAATACATATTCCAATAGACTGAATATCTGAACGTCACAACTTTGTCACTGCGAAAACTTGTTCAAACAGCTGAGAAACAACTGTGACACTGTTAACATTTATTTATCCCGTCAAAAGGAGTTGGCGTTTTCGGGAAAATGAGTTGGTGAAACACTGAAAAATTCAATTTCCTAGAGCTGTATAACAGGATGAAAGTATTGAGAACAATATGAAATCAAAATGTCAGTTAGGCTAGTGTTCCAAGTAGTGTTTTAATGTGCATTTACAATGCCGGTATGACATCCGTGTTAAAATAAAAACTCTCAGAGCTCAAAACAACAGACCAGCGGGATGTGTCAGAGTGGCTCTTGAACTCTTGGAATACGTTTTACCACCGGAACATCTCTACTGAATTTTGAAATACTGAGAATTTGTATCCAAAGCGCTGTGAAAGGTAGGATAGACTTTCAAGTGGTAATAACGTTTAAAGAGCTGGTATATTTGTAAAAAAAACGCTTTTTAACCAAATTGTAATTCACAATGAATGAGCTTGAGGCTCTGGAAGAAAGTGAGACTCCAACTCGGGAAATTCACAATGATAACCTAGGTTAATATCTAAGAAAGTGCCTCAAACACTAGCGATACATCAAAAAAGGCCCTTAATATGTGTAACGCATTGTTTCATGACATGGATATCGTGTTCAAAGAAGATAGAAGCGAGTTTGCTACTGGTTACATTCATAATTCAGGGACAATGAGTTGTCGTTTTTGATAGAAGTATGGTTAGGTCATTAAGCTGGAAGTGATGATGTCACCAAGGGAGAGGGGCCACGTAGGGAGGCCCTAGTGATCCCAGGTGATAATGATTTGGGCCCAGGGAGTTGCTAGGAGTGATGACGTCATCGAGGTTAGTTTTGGTGTTAGGGTTAGAGAATTGGGCTTGGGGCTAGTGTTAGGGTTAGTATAAGAGTTCGGACTAGGTAGGGTTCAGGCTCAGGTTAGGGCTAGGTTTAGGGTTAGGATTAGAGGGTTAGGGCCAGGGTTAGGGTCAGGGTGTAGTAATATTGGGTATTCACAATGAATGAGCTTCAATCACTGGACAAATTTGAGTGTAGCGCTGAGAATTTAAATCTCCAGACTAGGGAAATATTTAGTAATGTGCTTCACACACTAGGAATACATATTCCAATAGACTGAATATCTGAACAGCACAATTTTGTCACTGCGAAATCTTGGTCAAACAGCTGAGAACCCAGTGTGACACTCTTAACATTTATTTTTCCCGTCAGAAGGAGTTGGCGTTTTCGGGAAAATGAGTTGGTGAAACACTGAAAAATTTATTTTCCTAATGCTGTTTAACAGGATGAAAGTATTGAGAACAATATGAAATCAAAATGTCAGTTAGGCTACTGTTCCAAGTTGTGTTTTAATGTGCATTTACAATGCCGGTATGACACCCGTGTTAAAATAAAAACTCTCAGAGCTCAAAACAACAGACCAGCGGGATGTGTCAGAGTGGCTCTTGAACTCTTGGAATACGTTTTACCACCAGAACATCTCTACTGAATTTTGAAATACTGAGAATTTGTATCCAAAGCGCTGTGAAAGGTAGGATAGACTTTCAAGTGGTAATAACGTTTAAAGAGCTGGTATAGTTGTAAAAAAACGCTGTTTAACCAAATTGAATTCACAATGAATGAGCTTGAGGCTCTGGAAGAAAAATGACTCCAATTCGGAAAATTCACAATGATAACCTAGGTTAATATTAAGAAAGTGCTTCAAACACTAGTGAATACATGCACATAGGCCCTTAATATCTGTAACGCATTATTTCATGACATGGAAATCGTGTTCAAATGGATAGAAGCGAGTTTGCTACTGGTTACATTCATAATTCAGGTACAATGAGTTGGCGTTTTTGGTAGAAAGTAGGTTTAGGCCATTAAGCCGGAAGTGATGATGTCACCAAGATGGAGGGGCCACGTAGGCAGGCCCTAGTGATCCCAGGTGATAATGATTTGGCCCAGGGACCTGCTAGGAGTGATGACGTCATCGAGGTTAGTTGTGGTGTTAGGGTTAGAGAATTTGGGCTTGGGGCTAGGGTTAGGGTTACCATAGGATAAGGGTTCGGACTAGGTAGGGTTCAGGCTCAGGTTAGGGCTAGGTTTTAGGGTTAGGATTAGAGGGTTAGGGACAGGGTTAGGGTCAGGGTGTAGTAATATTGGGTATTCACAATGAATGAGCTTCAATCACTGGACAAATTGGAGTGTAGCACTGAGAATTTTACATCTCCAGACTAGGGAAATATTTAGAAATGTGCTTCACACACTAGGAATACATATTCCAATAGACTGAATATCTGAACAGCACAATTTTGTCACTGCGAAAAATTGTTCAAACAGCTGAGAAACAAGTGTGACACTGTTAACATTTATTTTTCCCGTCAAAAGGAGTTGGCGTTTTCGGGAAAATGAGTTGGTGAAACACTGAAAAATTCATTTTCCTAGAGCTGTAGAACAGTATGAAAGTATTGAGAAAAATATGAAATCAAAATGTCAGTTAGGCTAGTGTTCCAAGTAGTGTTTTAATGTGCATTTACAATGCCGGTATGACACCCGTGTTAAAATAAAAACTCTCAGAGCTCAAAACAACAGACCAGCGGGATGTGTCAGAGTGGCTCTTGAACCCTTGGAATACGTTTTACCACCGGAACATCTCTACTGAATTTTGAAATACTGAGAATTTGTATCCAAAGCGCTGTGAAAGGTAGGATAGACTTTCAAGTGGTAATAACGTTTAAAGAGCTGGTATATTTGTAAAAAAACGCTGTTTAACCAAATTGGAATTCACAATGAATGAGCTTGAGGCTCTGGAAGAAAATGACTCCAACTCGGGAAATTCACAATGATAACCTAGGTTAATATCTAAGAAAGTGCCTCAAACACTAGGGATACATCAAAAATGGCCCTTAATATGTGTAACGCATTGTTTCATGACATGGAAATCGTGTTCAAAGAACATAGAAGCGAGTTTGTTACTGGTTACATTCATAATTCAGGGACAATGAGTTGGCGTTTTTGATAGAAAGTTGGTTAGGTCATTAAGTCGGAAGTGATGACGTCACCAAAGGGGTAGGGGGCCACCTAGGGAGGCCCTAGTGATCCCAGGTGATAATGATTTGGCCAGGGGACCTGCTAGGAGTGATGATGTCATCGAGTTTACTTCTGGTGTTAGGGTTAGAGAATTGGGGTTTGGGCTAGGGTTACCATTAGGATAAGGGTTCGGCTAGCTAGGGTTCAGGCTCAGGTTAAGACTAGGTTTAGGTTTAGGATTAGAGGGTTAGGGACAGGGGTAGGGTCACGGTGTAGTAACATTGGTTATTCACAATGCATGAGCTGCAATCACTGGACAAATGGGAGTGTAGCACTCAGAATTTACAACTCCAGACTAGGGAAATATTTAGAAATGTGCTTGACACACTAGGAATACATATTCCAATAGACTGAATATCTGAACAGCACAATTTTGGCACTGCGAAATCTTGTTCAAACAGCTGAGAAACCGAGTGTGACACTGTTAACATTTATTTTTCCCGTCAAAAGGAGTGGCGTTTTCGGGAAAATGAGTTGGTGAAAACACTGAAAAAATTCATTTTCCTAGAGCTGTAGAACAGTATGAAAGTATTGAGAACAATATGAAATCAAAATGTCAGTTAGGCTAGTGTTCCAAGTAGTGTATTAATGTGCATTTACAATGCCGGGTATGACACCGTGTGTTAAAATAAAAACTCTCAGAGCTCAAAACAACAGACCAGCGGGATGTGTC
>JAJQQW010001612.1:0-15730 GCA_025583905.1 Ia io | reverse complement strand
TCCCCCTCCAGAAGGTAGACCACACCCCAGCGGCAAGGCTTCCAGCCTGGACAAGGGCCCCAGGAACCCCCCATGCACCACACCTCCCAAAATCCCAATCAAAGGGCCCAAAGTGGATTTCCCACTGGGGCCCGGGATTCTTCGTTGCACTCCCATGCTTTATGGTTATTCCCTGTTGCTGGCAAGGGGCCCCATTTAACTAGTGTAGGACCCCCCTAAGAGTATTTTTCCTGAGCCAACAGCCCCCTTGGCCTTTTGCTTCCATTCATTACCACCAGCCCCATTACCCTCCAAGGGTCCCCATGGGAGGACCCTTGTTCAACAGAAGAGCAGCAGCTTGTGGTGGGGGGCCCCTGGTTGTCATTCCCAGATTTTATTCCCCAACTTTCACTAAGGGATTTTTTATGAAAAACATAGTTTTAACAGAAGAAGAAAATTCCTAATAATCCCATGCAAATTGGTAATTTTTGTTACATAGCAATGGATAAAATTGTTCCCCCCCACCTTTAATGAAACTGGTTTTTCCTCCAAAAGTACATTAAAAAATGGGCTATGGCGGAAGGGTTAAAAAGAAATTCCCCCAAGATCCTAGACCAGTGGGTCCCCGGACAAACCTTCCCCATAGTCAACAGAGCCCGAAAATAAATAAATTCAACAGATAACAATGAAGTTGGAAATGTCTTTGAAGAGCCCAAATTTTTTAAAACTTAAAACTACTATAGGTAGGGTTAACATTGTTATTTAAAATTCTTAATGTAGAAGTACTTTTCAAAGGCCTGGCCCTTTGGCCTTAAAAAAACTCAAGGGGCCAAAGAGCCACATGTGGGGGCCCCTCCATCAAGCCTTTGCAGGTATTTATGTGCCCCCGTACCCACAGTCCCCTAGAACTAAGGTCAGCAAGCCCTTGTTTTCCCTTGGACCAACCTCCCTGGAGTGGTAAAGAAAAAAATTTTTGGTGTATAGAGGTCCTTTGTATTATAAAACTTGAAACTTGCATTCCAAATAAAATCTTTAATTTTGAGGGATAAAATAGAGTGTGGGTTGAATTTATCCATAAAAATAAAATCCGGATTGTTTATGGGCCCTACAAATGGTGCCAATCAATTTGGACCAACGGGAAAACAACATAAGAAATGCCCCAGGGTTGGTAGGGTCCTTGCGAGTATGCCACCTAGGCCCCCTCCATTAGAAAATTCACCAAAGAGAAGAAAGGCCAAAGGGCCCAAGGGAAAATGCCCCTTATATGTGGGCCCCCTGAAAAGCATATCCGGGACCCTCCAAGAGTAGGTCCCCCCCCCCCAACAAGCCTGGGCAACTGGCAACCCTCGTGGGTTCTTTTTAGAAATGTCTGGAGAACGAAGTCCCCTTGGTCCGTCCCTAGGGGAACTAGTTGCCTAGGATAGCGTTTAAAGAACACCAAGGAACTAGCCAACATTCCCCCCCCCCCCCCCTTTCAAATGAATTATCATGAAAAACACATTGAAAAGTCCCACAAACACCAGATTCTTGGTTTTTTGTTAAGTGTGGCCAACTTACAATGATACAATGCCTGACCATTACAATTGGCCTGCAGGGACCAGAACCCAACTCCATCAAACACCTACCCATTAGCTTTCTTGCCTGAGTTCCCTCATGAGCCTGTTACAAGAGAAACAGCAGCTGCCATGGAACATGGTTTATACAACTTTGAATTGTATGACCAACATCCAACATGAAATTTAAAAAAGCCAAATTTTAAATAAGATTAGAGGCCCCAGTTGCATGAAAAAAAATTCCATGCACAGTGAATAAGAGGGGGGGGAGGGCGGTCCCCCCCCTCGAGCCCGGGCCCCCCCCCCTTTGGTCCCCTCCTCAAATAGTCTGGGGAAGACCCTCAAGGGGGCCGGGGAAGGCCCGGACCCCAGCGAATCAGGGGGAAAGGAAGAAACCAACCCATCACACCTCCCTGCTGCCTGTCAGCCACTGGCCCTGCCCCGGCAAGTTGCCAAAAGCCCTCAGCCCAGCCCTGGGTTACCTGAATGCCCTTGGGTGGGCAGTTAATCTCACGCGGGCGGAAGCAGCTTTTTGCCATCCAAAAAGGCTTTTGGAAAACCTGCACCTCAGGGCTGACACTTTTTGTGGGGGCCCGGGGGGGGCTGATTAAAGACTGGGGGGGGGACCCTTCCAGAGGCCCAAAGGTGTGGGCCCCTTTGAAGGTGGAACCTCGATGTGGGGATCCACACTCCCCCATCTTAAAAATGGCCTTGAGGGCCAAAATCAACCATTTTATTTAGTTAGGGGCAAAGGCAGAGTCCAATTAGCCCCATTAATTTCCCCCTTATTTTGGGGCCTGTGGGATGTGGGCTGCCCATCATGGCGATGGAGGTAGAGGGAAAGTCCAATTAGCAAATATTCCCCCCTCATTTAATAAGCGAGGATTTTTCCATGCAATTGGTTTCAGAAAACCAAATGAATGTTCCAAAAAAAGTGCAAAAAATAGTTACCGTAAATCATGAACAAAAAGATTTTTGTTTCTAGTGAAACCCCCCCCCGGTTTTGGTGGGGGCCTTTTTGGGGGGAATGGGGCCCCGGGAGGGGAGGGGGGGGCCTTGCAGGGGGGTTTTTGGGGGGCTTGCCTTCCCCCCTAAATTGGGTTTTCTAGCAACGGGGTTTTCCCCGCCCCTTTTTCCGGGCCCCTTTCCTAGTAAATTTGGCCCTTTTTAAAAATTTTTAACTATTTGGGGCCCCCTGAAAATAAATTCAGGGGCCCCTATAAGGTTGGGTTTTTTTTATTACGTTGTATTGTATTTGTTGTTCTTTTTAATATATTTATATTTAACGACAACTATAAAAGCAAAGATACAAAAAAAAAAAAAAAAAAATATAAAAAAAAACCATCCAAATTACAAAAAAAAAATAAACATAAGAAAAAGTCAACAAATATAAGTAAAAAAAAACAAAAAAACTTATATAAAAAAAAACTAAAATAATAAAAAAAATACACAAAAACAAAAAAAAAGATAATAAAAACAACAGGATGCAATGACTGATAAAGTGATTAAACTTATTCTAATATCTTCCTGTAAACCACAATTAAGAGTAAAACACATGAAGAGTGCTTGACTTATTCCTTGTGATAAAGCATTTACAACTTTAAACTAACATGTCACATGCTCTCAACTCGAGAGAAGCAACAAATAACTGCCCATGTGTGAAAAACGTTTCAGGTAGGAAATCCGACTTGTCTGGGGAAAAATTTGCCCCCCTTGGGTTTTTAAATTTAATTTTTTTTAATTTTTTTTTCTTTTTTTCCCTATTTTTTTTTTAAATTTTAAAAAAAATTTTTTTTTTTTAAAATTTAAATTTTAAATTTATTTTTTTAAATTTAAAAAAATTTTTTTTTTTAAATTTTAAAATTTCCCCTTTTAAAATTTTAAAGGTTTTTTCCCAAAAAATTTTCCCCCCTCACCCCCCAAATTTCCCCCATCCCCCACCCCACCCGCCTTTTGTCTTAACCATTGGTTAGGCTTGATGCATGCACACAAGTCCCCTGTTGGATAGATCCTCTCCCCCCTACCCCCACCCTCCCCCTCCCTCTGAGCCCGACATCCGATCGATGCCTCCTTGTTTCTGGTCGTTTCTTGTTCATCAGTCCTATGTTGTTCATCATTTATCCCTATATAAGTGAGCATCCTGTGTTACTTGAAATATAAGAACCGAATGTGAGACGATCAATTAATAGTTGATCTGACAGTCAAATGAATCATCTGTAGTAAGTTCTTTCTGTGACCATAATTTCTTTTGTTGAGAACCAATTTCAGTGTCCACCATTTCCTGATGTGTACATGTACGGCACTGACTTTCAGGCTCAGGGTGTGCCACTGTGGAAAATGCAAGTCCGACTCCCTCTGGTTGGTCCTCACCTGGCCCCAGGGGGCGGCTTCACCTGTACTTTTCAGGGGGCATGAAGCGGCCTCACCCTGACCCGGGACCCCAGCATCACCCATCCCCAGGGCACGTGCCTCACCCAGACCCAGGTGAGCGCATCTCACCTCGTCCCAGAATCCAAACCTCACCCAGACCCAGGGCACGAGGCCTCACCCTGGACCCAGGGCGCGATACTCTACCTCCCATGACCCCATGCTCGGCCTCACCCTGACCCGGGACCAACCTCACTCGATCCAGTGGGCACACGGCCTCACTGGAGACCGCGGGATCCAGCTTCACCCAACCCAGGGGTGCGCAGCCTCGCCAGGACCCGGGACCAGCCTCACCCAGATCCAGGGGCGCATAGCCTCACCCCGACCGTGATTCAGCTACACCTGGGCCCAGGTGGCATGTGAGCCCTCAACCCGGACCGAGGGGCAACGTGGCCTCGTTCCGACCCCGGGGCACAGCATCACCAGGACGCCGGGACCCGCCTCACACCCCGGAATCCAGAGCGCACGCCCTCACCCGACCGGTGACCCAGCTTCACACCGGACCCAGGGGCGTGTGGCCTCACCTTGGACCCGGGATCTAGCTTCACCCTGGACCCAGGGGCGCACGGCCGTGCCCCGGACCAGGGGCGTGCAGCCTCACCCAGACACGGGACCCCCCCCAACCTCACCTGGATCCATAGTCACACGCCACACCCGGACCGGGACCCAAGCTTCCACACCTGACCCAGGGTCGCACGGCCTCGCCCAGGACCCGGGGTGCGCGGCCTCACCCGGAACCTGGGATCCAGCTTCACCGGGACCCAGGGTGCACGGTCTCCAACCCGTACCTGGGGGCACGCAGCCTCAACCCAGACCCGGGACCCCGCCGACTACTGATCCAGGGGCACACGGCCCTCACCCGGAACCGGATCCAGCAATCACCCGGTACCCGGGGCGCACAGGCCTCTGCCGGAACCCAGGTGGCGCGCGGCCTCACCTGGACCAGGGGTCCAGCGTCACCCAGATTCAGGGGTGCACGGCCTCACCCGCCCATATCCAGCTAACACCCGTACCCAGGGGCGCGTGGCCTGCACCACCCGGACCCAGGCTTCGTGCTCTCCCGGGCCCAGGGGCAACGCGTTCAAACTCACCCAGACCTGGACCCAGCCTCAACCTGGAACCAGTGCGCACGGCCTTCAACCCGACCCCTCGGATCCAGCTTCATCACCCATACCCAGGGCGCGGCCTCTCCTTACGCTCTCCCGACCCATTGGGCGCAGTCCTCCCAACCCGGGCCCAGCAGCCTCACCCAGATCCAGGGGCACCACGGCCTCACCCGGAACCCGGGGATCCAGCTTCACCCAGACCCAGGGCGCGCGGGCTCGCCCGACCCAGGGGCACGTGGCAGTCACCCAGACCCGGGGCGCACGGCCTCTTCCTGGACCCAGGGGCACATGCCTCACCCGGACCCCGAGACCGCAGCCTCGCTCACCAGATCCAGGGCGCAGTGGCCTCACCCGGGCCCGGATCCAGCCTCACCCCCGGGCCCAGGCCATGGCCTCAACACATACCCGACCCAGCACCTCACCTGGCCCAGGGGCGCATGGTCTCACCTGGACCCAGGCCATGGCCTCACCCGGACCCAGGAAGCACGCCAGCCTCGCCCAGAACCCGGGACCCAGCCTCACCCGGAATCCAGGGGCGTGTGGTGGTGGGGGGCCCTCACCTGGCTTCAGGCCGTGTGGCTTCGCCCGGGACCCAGGGCGTTGCGACTGCTCACCCGACCCGGACCCAGCGGGCCCTTGTCTTTCTTTCGTCGAACCCAATTCTTGTCTGGTCAATTCCTCTCAGCAAATTCCTTCGCCATCCTCTCAAAGCTCCGGGCGGCCACCGTGAACTCCGCCCTGGCGGCGGGCTTGGCGAAAGCTCCTGAGCCCGGTACACAAACGCGCGGCATGCAGCGGTGACCAGTCGCTGGTCTAGCACACCCGGATCCGGGCCCGCGGGGCCCCATCGTCCCGATCCCCAACTTACACTCCATGGATCAACCCCTCCCACAACCCCTCTGGCCATTGTTCCGGATGAGTCTGCTCTGCCCTCCAGTTGCAGTGCTCAAAATTGTTGTGGTAGGCAACAATCAGGCGTCTCCTACTGTCACATCTCGTCCTCCAGAAGATTCTTAAGTAACCTTAATAAATGTGGTTCTGAACACTGTGTCACCCATTTAGTTTAGCTTTCCTTCATCCCTTCTATTCGGACCTGCTTCGGTTGTCTCCCCCTTTTGGCTGCATCCCTAATGTTGATGGGAGTGGCTTTGTGTGGTCCAGTGGCCTATAGTGGACGGTAGCTCACTTCCCAAGTCTCCCAAGTGTCGCCCCTATGTGGGCTAGTGCAAAGTCTTGGTGTTGTTAAGCCTTGAATGTGTTGGTACACTGGGCGATTTGACTCCAGTCCAATTGGCTTGAGGATCAGCTCTTGTCCTACCGCCGGGAGACAGCCTTATTTCAACTAGACTTGCAAAATTGTAAAGCTCTCTGTGCTCAGCTTGGTGGGGCGGATTTTCAGGTGAGCCTACAGCTTGCTTCCCGTCAGCCCCCCTATGAGGTTCCTGGGTCTCCAGTGTCCCCTTACTCCTGCAAACAACCCACCTCTGAAGAAAAGCGCCCTGGAGCCTCGCCCGCCGCCAATCAGTCTAGTCCTCTCCCCCAATGAATCTGGACTCCCAGATTCTTTGCCCAGAATGGTTTTTCAGTGTAGTCGGAACTGGGCCAGCGCCAGTCTGGCACCTTTGTCCTCCTCCCACCAGGGGAATCCAGCAGCACAGTCAACAAGACCATCCCTCTGCGCGCATTCCCGTGCGCTCCTCTGGTGCTCTGCCCTTCAACCACACCCCTGCGTCTCCCGCCTCCAGACCAGGTTCACCCAGCTAAGCCTGGCTCCAGTCTCGCCCGGAACCAGGCCCAGCGCCGCCGAACTGGGGTTCAGCAACGGTCAGGAGCCCCTGTCTCCACCCCGCCAGGCAATTCATTGGCACAGCAAACATCCGTCCTCTGCGCGCATTCACGTGCGTGCCTCCGGAAGCTCTGGCCTTTCGCCTCCTCTGTGCCTCCGCCCCACAGCTCAGATTCCCCCAGCATGAGCCTGGCTTCCCAGGGTCTTGCATGGAACTGGGATTCAGTGCCGTCGATGCCTGGTGTTCAGCGCAATCTGGGAGCTTTTTTATCTCCGTCCCGCTAGAGAAACCCTGCCAGGCCCCATCAGCACCCCATCCTCTCCGGCTCCATCCTCCCCCGCATGCGCACGTGGCCGTGTCGTCCTCCCCCGTGTCTCCATACCTCAGGCTTTACATGCTCCTCCGATTCTCCTCCTCGTGTTCTCTGCCTTCCTTCTAGTGTGGGCATTTTCAGTCAGCCAGCTTCCTGTGGTTCTGATGATGACCGTTTTGTCCTTTAGGGTTGTATTCTTGAAATTGTCTGTGCCCAGGCTGCAGGTTAGGTGCTTAAACCTATTGCTGCATCATGGTTTCTCCGGTCCTTGTGATTTATATACTCCATCACACATGCTGGCATCACAGGAAACTGTCGTCGAATTCAATTTAACAAATGTGAGCCAGTGTCCAGATAGGACATAAATCAATTATGTTAATCAGAATCCACCTCTCCCACTGCAGATCCTATTAATACTTCAGTTCGATAATATTAGGTTGAAATCTTTTGACTATAAATCTGGTACCATATAAAGACCCCATTTACTATTAAGAAATCTCAATAGAAATGATGATTGCACCCGAACTTGCCAATTTTAAATTGATGACACTAAAGCATTCCAAAGGAGTAATATTATTTAAGAATTTCGATGTAACATATTTCTTTCTCAGCATCATCTGTGTGAATCAATGGAATCATCACTCAAGTGTGTGTGGAAAATCCTCCATCAGTATATGCAAAATATTTTCATTATTATTTTTAACAATGCTCATTTTTCGGACAAAGATATTGCACATTTAGATATAATTTTTAATATCTCAGCAGATGTGCTGAGAGCAGAGACAGTGCCAGACCCAGGCTCCAGGTTTGGTGCTGAGAGCAGAGGTCAGTGCCTTCCCTTTCGTAACTTGCCCCGACCTCCCTGTTTGGGTGCGAGAGCAGACAATGGTGCTTTCCTGGCTCGCAGCAGGGTACTGATAGCAGAGCAAACGTGCAGTCCCGAGCTCCTGGCAGGGATGCTGAGAGCACAGTTAAGTGCCTCCCGGGAGCCCAGCAGGGGGTTGCTGAGAGCAGAGTCAGTGCCTCCTCAGCTCCCGGTTGGGTGCTGAGAGCAAGAGCCAAGGTGCCTCCAGGGTTCCTGGAAGGGTGATGAGAGCAGACACAGTGACGCCCTGGCTCCCGGCAAGTTTGCTGAGAGCAGAGCACAGTGCTTTCCCGAGCTCCTGGCAGGGGTGGCTGAGAAGCACAGCAGTGCCTCCCGGCAGCCCAGCAGGGTGCTGAGAAGGGCAGAGTCATGCCTCCCAGGTCCCCAGCGGGAGCTGAGAGTAGAGCACGGATCATCCTGATCTCCCGGAAGAGTGCAAGAACAGAGTCAAGTGCCTCCACACTCCCGGTTGGGGTCCCTGAGAGCATAGTGATGCCTCCGGGGATACCGGTTGGGTGCCTGGGAACATAGTCAGTACCCTCCTGGCTCCAGGAATGGTGCTGAGAGAGAGCACGGAGCCTTCCAGGCTCCCGAAGGGTGCAAAGAGCATGGCACAATGTGCCTCCTGGGCTCGTGGCAGGGGGCTGAGAGCATAGTCAGTGCCTCCCCGGTAGTTCCAGCAGGTTGCTGTAGAGCATGAGCAACGGTGCCTCCGCCCTCCACCCCCCCGGCGAGCCCGCTTGGGTGCTTAGGGTGTCAGTGCCCCGTCCAAGGCGATCCCCCCGGGTGGGAGTGCTGAGAGCAGTGCACAGTGCCTCCCGGTGCCTCCGTCGCCCCTCCCGGGCTATTACTGAGTAGAGGCTGAGACAGAGTCCAAAGTGGTCCTCCTGGTCTCCCCAGCAGGGTACAGAAGAGCAGAGCAAGGGAGCGTTCCTGGACCTCTTAGCATGTGGCTTAGAGAAGAATGAGTGCCTCCCTCTCCCGGGCATATGGTTGGGTACTGAAAGCAGAGCACAGTGCCTCCAAACCAGGGGGTGCTGGAGAGCAGATTCAGTGCCTCCCAGGCTTCCCCGGCAGTGTGCTGAGAGTCATAAGCACGGTGACTCTCCCATCCCTCTTTTCCCCTGTGCTCCGGCAGGGTGCTGAGGAGCTGGCACATGTGCCTCCCGGGCTATCGAAAGGGTTCTGAGAGCAGAGTCAGTGCTTCCCGGCTCATGGTAGGTGCGAGAGAGAGTCAGTGCTCCAGTTGCTCCGGCAGAGTTGCAGAAAGCAGAGCACGAGTGCCACCTGATGCTCCCAGCAGAGTGCTGAGAGCAGACCACTGGTGCCTCCTGGCTCCCAGCGAGCTTGTGTTGAGCAAGTCATACTTCCCTAGCTCCCGATAGGGAGCAGAGAGTAGAACACGGGTGCTTTCTCCTCTCCGGGCTCCTGGCACGGGTGTTGAGAACAGACAACAGTTCCAGCCTGGGCTTCATGGCAGTGTGCTGAAGCAGAGTCTGGTGACTTCTTCCGGGCTTCCCGTCGGGTGCTGATACAGAGCACCGTTGCCCTCCCCGGGCTCTCGGCAGTATGCTGAGAACTGAGTCAGTGCTTTCCCCAAGCTCCCAGTAGGGTGCTGAGGAGGCGATAGGTAAGGTGGCCTCTTGGGCTCCCGGCAGGGTGCGAGAGCCGAAACATTGACTTCCCTCCCGGCTCCCGCTGGGTGCTCAGATCATAGTCAGTGCCGCCCAGCTCCAGACTGGGTTCTGATCCACAGAGAAAACAGTGTATCCTGGGCTCCCATCAGGGGTGCCTGGAGCATATGTCATTGCATCAATGGGTTCAGGTAGGTAGCTGGAGAGCAGAGCACAGGTAGCCTCCCTGTCTCCGCAGCACTGTGCTTAGAGCAGAGCACGGTGCCTGCTGGACTACTGACAGGTGCTATGGGATAGGTCACTACACTGCTTTCCCGGCTACCGACAGGGTGTCTGAAGCAAGTCAGTGACTCCCAATAGACTCCATTCAGGGTGCTGAGAGCAGATCAAGGTCCCCACCCGAACTCCCGGCAGGGTTCGAGGAGCGCAGAGCACGTTCGCCTACAGGGATCCCCAGCAGGTGCGTGAGTGAGCATAGGTGCATCTCTAGCTTCTGGCAGGTTGCTGAAGCAGAGTCAGTGACTCCGGCCCCCCCTGCAGGTTCTCAAAGGCATAGCATGGTGCAGTCCTTCCCGAGCTCCTCGGGGCAGGGTGCTGAGAACAGTCAGTGCCTCCCCGGGCTCCCGGGCAGGGTGGCTGGAGAGGAAGTCAGTGCCTCCTGTGAACCCTGGTGAGTGCTGAGAGCAAGTCAGTGCCTCCTGTGAACCCTGAGTGTTTGCTGAGTAGCAGAAACAGTGCCTCCTGGGCGTCGCGTTGGGTTGAAAGGCGATTCAGCAAGTGCCTCCCGGGCTAGATCGGCAAGGTGCTGAGAGCTGATCAGTGCCTCTCGGGCTCCTGTTTGGGTGCTGAGAGGATAGTAGGTGCGTCCCAGGCTCCCGGCAGGGTGCTGAGGTAGCGAAGTCAGTGTCTCCCTCCCGGGGCTCCCCTTTGGGTGCTAGAGCAGCGTAGTCCCCACGGGATGCATAGGTAGGTTGCTGAGAGCAGGAGCATTGGTGCCTCCTGCCCGAGCTCCCCCCCGCAGGGTTGTTTGAGATCAGAGTCAATGACCCTGGTTCCCCAACCTGGTGTGGTGAGGGCAGAGCATAGTGCATCCCGAGCTCTTGGCAGTTTGCTGAGAGTAGAGTCATTGACTTCCGTGCACCCTGCAGGTGCTGATGGGCAGAGAATGTGCATCCCAAGCTCTTGGCAGGGTGCTGAGGGACAGAGTCCCAGTGACGTCCAGGGCTCCCTGTTCCCGTTGGGTGTCTGAGACGAGAGCACGTGCCGCCCGTTCCCGTGCTCCCATCACGGTGCTGAGAGCAGAGATGCAGTGCCTCATGGCCTCCCATGAAAGTGCTGGAGAGCAGAGCACTGTGATTCCCTTGGCTTGTGGCAGGCCGGCTGAGAGTCCGAGCACAGAGCCTACAAGCCTCGCAGCAGGTGCTGAGAGCAGAGTCAATACCTCCCTTAGCTCCCAAAGGGTCAAGAGAGAAGAACACGGTTTCCTTCCGGCTCCCGGCAGGTGTTGAGAACAGAGCACAGTGCCAGTTCCACGATCCTAGCAGGGTGCTGGGATCATCGCCAGTGCCTCCCCGGGCTCACGGTAGTGTCTGAGAGCAGAATCATTGACGTCCCGGACTCCCGGAAGAGTGCTTACAGCAGACCTGTGTCCTCACGAGCTCCCCGGCATTGTGCTGAGAGCAGAGTAAGTGCTTCTCAGGGCTCCTGGCACAGGTGCTGAAAGCAGAGTCATCTAATTTCCAGACTCCCTGTTGGGTGCATGAGAGAAGAACACAGATGCCTTCCAAGGCATCCTGCAGGTACTGAGAAAAAGGCAACCTTGGCATCCCAGACTCCCCGGCAGGGTCCTGAGAGCTAAGCACGGTGGCCTCCCGTCCCGGATCGCTGTCAGCCTGCGGGGAATCAAGTTCAGTCCTCCCGTGAACCCTTGTTGAGTGCCGAGGAGCAGAGTCATGCCTCCATGGGCTTTCCGTGGTGCTGAGAGCAGATTCAGTGCCTTCCCGGGCTATCAACAAGGTGCTGAAGCAGAGTCAGTGCCTCCTGGGCTTTCCGGATTGGGTGCTGAGGAGCAATTCTAGGTGCGTCCTTCCATGGGCTATCACACAAGGTGCTGAGAGCAAGTCAGTGCCTCCCACCTCCTGGCTTGGTTCTGATAGCAGACACAGGTGTTTTCCCTCCCGGGCCTCCCATCATGGTGCTGAGAGCACAGCACGGTGCCTGCTGGGCACCTGACAGGTGCTTAGACAGAGTACAATACCGTCCTAGGACTTCCCGTTTTGGTACTGAGAGAATAACACAGTACCTACCGCTTATCTCCCTGCAGGTGATGAAGAACAGGAGCACAGTGCCTACCCGGGCTTCCTGGCAAAGGGCTGAGAGCAGAGTACGGTGCCTTCCAATGCTACTTATGGCATGGGTGCAGAGGAGCAGAGCACAGTTTCCTGCTGTGCTCCAGACAGGGTTTGCTGAAGTGCAGAATCAAGTGCTTGTCCCGGTTCCCTAATGGTGCTGAGAGGCAAGTCAGTGAATCACGGACTCCATGCAGGTGCTGAAGTCAAGTCAAGGGTCTCCCGAGCTCTCCGACATGGTTCTCGTGAGAGCAGAGCACGGTGCGCCGCCCGCGGTGCCCGGGAGGCCTCCCGTTCACACGGTGCATGAGAGCAGAGCCAGTGCCTTCTGGGAAGCCAGTTTGGGTCTGAGAGCGAGTCAGTGCTCCTGCGCTCCCGGCAGGTGCTGATAGCAGAGTCAACCTCCCATGAACCCTGTTGATAGTGCTGTAGAGCAGAGATCATGCCTCCTGGTCTCCCCTTTGATATGCTGAGAGCAGATTCATGGTGCCTCCTGTGCTCCCGGTTGGTAGTGCTGAAGCACATTTAGTGCCTCCTGTGCTCTCAGCAAGGTCCCTGAGAAATAGCAGAGTCAGTGCCACCCGGGCTCTGTTTGGAGCAGAGAGGATAGTATTGGTTTCCTCCCAGGCTCCCGTCAGGGTGCGAGAATCAGAGTAAGTGCCATCTTCCTAGACTCCCGTTTGAATGCTAAGAGCAGAGAGTCAAGTGCCTCACTGGCCTTTCTGGCATAGCGAGAGCAGAGCACAGTGTCTTCCCAGCTCCCGTCAGGGGTGCTGAGAGCAGCGTCAGTGCCCCAAGTTTCAGGGTATGGTTCTGAGAGCAGAGCCACAGTGCTTTCCCGGCTCCCAGCAGGGTGCTGAGAGCAGAGTCAGTGCCAATCTGCGAAGCCGGTTGGGTCTCAGAGAAGAGTACACAGTGCCCTCCGACCCGACCTCTCCGGCAGGTGTTGAGAACAGCACAGGTGCCTCCCGGGCTCCAGGCAGGAATGCTGGGAGCACAGAGCCAAAGCCTCCGGGCTCAAGGCGGAGGTGCGAGAGCAGGAGCACAGTGCCTCCCGGTCTCAAGGGCAATGTCCTTAGATCACAGTCAGTGTCCACTGCTCCCAGTAGATCTTAGGTGCAGAGTAACGGTGTCTCCTGAGCTCCGTGCATGGTGCTGAAGAGCAGAGTCAATACCTGCCTGACTCCTCCCGGTTGGGTGCTGAGAGAAGAACACAGTGCCTTCCCAGGCTCCTGCAGGGTGCGTGAGAACAGAGCACACCTTGGCAATCCATGCAGCGGCTCCCTGCAAGGGTCCTGGATAGCTAAGCACGGTGTTCTCCCCGGGCTCATGGGCAAGTGTGCTGAGAGTCAGAGTCAGTGCTTCCTGTGAACCCTGTTGAGTGCCGAGAAGCAGAGGTCGTGCCCAACGGGTTCATGGAGGGTGCTGAGAGCAGAGAGGCACCCACAGGTGTTGAGAGCAGAGTCAAATGACTTCCTCTCCTGGGGTATCCAGGCCAGGGTACTGTGGGCTGAGCATGGGGGCATCACTAGCAGCTCTTGGCAGGTTGCATGAGAGCAGTCATTGACTTCTGGGCACCCTTCATGTTGCAAAAGTGCAGAGCATGGGTGCATCCCGAACTCCTCTTGCAGTGCTGATAGGCAGAGTCAGTGACGTTCTGGGCTCCGTTCTCCCGTTGGGTGCTGATAGCAGATCACGGTGCCCTCCCGGGGCCTCTCTCGGGCAGGTGTGCTGAAGAAACACTCATTGCCGTCCTTGCCCCAGTACGGTGCTGTAGCGGAGAGTATGGGTGGCCCCGGGCTCCCGGCAGTGTGGCTGAGAGCCGAGTCAGTGCCTCCCCGGCTCCCGCTGGTGCTCAGGAGCAAAGTCAGAGTGCCCTCCAGGCTTCCCAGCTGGGTTCTGAGAAGCAGAGCACGGTGTCGTCCCTGCCTCTCTCCCAATCAGGGGTGCAAGAGCATAGTCATTGCCCTCACTGGTTCCTGTAAGGAGCCGAGAGCAGAGCACGGGCCGCCTCGTCCTCCTTCCACCTCCGCGCGCTCTCGCCACACGGTGCTGATGAGCAGAGCAACGGTGGCCCTGTGCTGGGCTCCTTTGACACCTTGCTGAGTGCAGAGTTCAGGACTTCACGGACTCCAGCAGGGTGCGGAGAGCAGAGAGTCAGGTCTCCGCGAGCTCCCGGCCGGCCTGCCTGAGAAAATAGCAAGAGCACGGTGCCTATCCCAAGCTCCCTGTCACGGTTTGTGAGAGCAGGAGGCAGTGCTCAACGAGGCTCCCCTTGCAGTGTGCTGATAGCAAGAGTCAGTCCATCCGAGGAAGCCGGTTGGGTTCTGAGATCAGGAGTACAAAGTGCCCTCCCAGCCTCCTGGCAGGGTGCTGAGAGCAGGAGTCAATACCTTCCCGGACTTCAGTTTGGTGCTGAGAGAAAGAACACAGTAGCCGTGGTTTCCCTGCTCCCTGACAGGGTGCTGAAGAGAAGCCGAAGCACAATTGCATTCCGGCTCCTGGCAGGGAGGGGGCTGAGAGCAAATCACGGTGCCTATCCCAGGGCTCCCGGGCAGTGTCTGAGAGCATAGTCCAGTGCCTCCCTTGAAACCCTGTAGGAACTTGTGAGAGCAGAGTCCATGCCAGTCCCCTGGCCCCAGGTTTAGGGTGCTGGGGGGGCAGAGTCAGAGAGTGCCCCTCCCGGGGCTCCCGTGGTTAAGGCCCCTGGCAAGGGTGCCTGGGAGCAGGGATCCACGCTGTCGTCCTGTCTCCCCTTTCCCCGCTCCCATCCTTGTCTCCCCCGTGTGCTCCCTCCCCCCCGGCAGGGTCTGATACAGAAAGCAGAGTCCAGTTGACGGCATGATCTCCCTCAGGCAGAGTGCTGAGAGGCAAAAGCCAAGGCTCTCCTTCTCCCCCGCCGTCGCCCCTCCCTCTCTCCCCCAAGGCTCTCCTCACCTCTGCCCCCCGAGGCTGTCCCTGCAAATGTTCTGAATGCAATGATAAGTGCCGCCGGCCCTCCCATGTGGCTCCCACGGTTGGGTGCGAGAGCAGGATTTCAATTCAGTGCCTCCCTACCCTCCCAGGATGCCGGTTGGGTGCTATGAGAACCAACAGCACGGGCCGTCTGGTTTCCTGGGATCCGTCCCGGTTAGGGGTGCTGCTTAGATAGCAGAGTCAGTGCCTTCCGGGCTCCCTGCAGGCGGTCTTGAGGTAGAGAATGGTGCCTTCCTTTCTCTCCGGCATGGTGCTGAGATCAGAGCACAGTGAATTCCCGTGCTCCCAGTAGAGTGCTTAGAGCAGAGTAGTTACCCAAGGCTGCCCTCCCGAGCTCCCCCTCCTCTCCCCCCGGCATTGTGCTGAGAGCAATTAAGTGCCCCTGTCTTCTCTCCCTCTCTCTCCGGCACCGCATGCACATTGCTGAAAGAGAGCTAGAGTCAATAACCATCACCCACACCTGCCGCACCCTACACCTCCGGTATAACTCCAAAGTTTGGTGTTTGAGAGAAGAATACAGTGTTTTTCCTTCCCTTTCCCCGGGCTCTCGTCCTGCAGGATGCTGATAACAAAGAGCACCTTGCAATCCCAGGCTCCTGGCAGGTGCCTGAGACAGAGTCAGTGACTTTTTTCCGGGTACTTTCCGGGCACTCCTGCAGTGAGCTGAGGACAGAAGCATGGTGGCATATCCCAGCTCTTGGCTAGGGTTTTGAGAGCAGAGTTAGTGATTTCCGTGCTTTTC
>JAJQQW010000320.1:17500-18705 GCA_025583905.1 Ia io | reverse complement strand
CTCAGCTCATGACCACACGCCCATGAAGAAAGGACTCGTCTGTGCTCTTTCATTCATGCGCACCCCACAGGTACACCTACTGTATTTAAATGATAAAAAACACAAAAGCTCAGGATAAAGATTCACAACACTGATTTTCTCCTATGCTCATACTGAAACTTCTGGAGCCCTGGTGTGGCATCAGTGTTGCACTAAGGGTATATGCAGCTTCCAATTCCTGTCAAGAAGGGCATTTCTTACCTGGGTTCAGTTCAATCCAACCAGCCTGGGACACATGTGGAGGCAACCAATGGATGTGTCGCTCTATCAAATGGGCTGTTTCTCTTCTCTCTGTCCCCACCTCCTTCCACTCTCTAAAAATATCAATGGGCATAAAATCATGGTGAGGATTAACAAAACAAACAAAAAACTCTGGTAAAAGCTAAAAACCTAATGTAAAGAAACAAAGCATTCACCTCTAACTACTCTTTTCCACCACCTAAGCATATATGAGCAATAGCCCTCATACTGAAAAGATATTCATTCGTTAGATTAGGAGATGGCTGCCATAAGGGAACTAGCCGTAAGTAGATCTCCCACATTCATTAATCCCATGCCAACAGATACACTTGGCTCTGACATCACCAGTCCCCTTACTATCCCCCAGTGAGAGTGCCTTGGGCAGTGATGACGTCCCCTTCTTCCAGATGTTTGCTGAAGTGGGTCCGAGCAGATCGCACGGACGGCCTAGGAGCACAACTGCACAATGGTGAAGTACATCTGCCTCGCAGAAGGCATTCCTTGTGGAAAACACCCCTAAACACCCTCCACATGCGGATGCTGAGGCGGCACACGCGGGCTACGTTACATCATAGACATTAATCATCAAAAAAAGGAGTGAAGTACTACTGACATGTGCTACGACATATGCACTTGAGAAACTTAGAGAGCCAGAGTCACAAAAACTCCCCATTACATAAATTTCCAGAAGTAAGAAACATCCGCAGAAAAGAAACTAGATAGTTTTGCTGGAGGATAGGAAGAAAAGATGGAAAGGTGACAACGAATGTGGACCCAGTCAATTCTTTTATGGGGGTGATGATAATGTCTACAAATTAGATAGCGTTATGACATACAACTTTGAAAAATAACTACAATTGACAATCATGAAATTGCGCCTCTTTAAAGATTTAGTTTTATGGCATGACACTATTTCTCAATGAAGC
>JAJQQW010000643.1:0-20203 GCA_025583905.1 Ia io | reverse complement strand
TGTTTTTTTGCTTTTACCTTGTTCCCTTTTAGTTTTTAAAACTTCCCTTTTTTTATTTTCTTTTTTGTGTTTTTTTTTTTTTTTCTTTTTGTTAGGTTTTTTTTTTTTCTTTTTTTTTTTTTTTGTTTTTTTAGTCTTTTTTTTCTTTTTGTTTCTTTTTTTGTTTTTTTTTTTTTTTTTGTTTTTTTTTTTTTTTTTGTTTTTTTTTTTTTTTTTTTTTGTTTTTTTTTTTTTTTTTTTTTTTTTCAGTTTTTTTTTTTTTTTTTATTGTTTTCCTTTTTTTTTTTCTTTTTTTTTTTTGTTTTTTTTTCCCCTTTTTTTTTTTTTTTTTTTTTTTTTTTTGTTTTTTATTTTTTTTTTCCTTTTTTTTTTTTGTTTTTTTTTTTTTTTTTTTTTCCATTTTGTTATTTGGCTTTTGGTAATAACATATTTTTTTTTTTTTTTTGTGTGTTTTTTTATTTTTTTTTCCACCTGTGGGTGTTTTGTTTTTTTTCTTTTTTTGTTTTTGTTCCACCATATTTGGGGCCATTTCTTCCCTCCTGTTTTTAGTCCCCCCTTGGGGGGGGTAATTTTTTTTTATTAAAACCATTTATCCCTTTTTCCCCCCCCTCTTTCCCTCCCCCCCCTTTTGGGTTTTTTTTTTTTTTTACCCCCCCCTGTTTTTTTTTTAAGTTTTCCCCTCCCCCCCTTTCCCCCCCCCCTTTTTCCCCCTTTATGGTTTTTGCATTTTTTTTTTTTTTTTTGTTTTCCCCCTCCTCCTGTTCCCCCCCCCCCCCCCCCTTTTTTTCTTTTTTTTCCCTTTTTCCCCTTTTTTTTTTGGGGATTTTGGATAAATTGTTTGTGGTGGGACTTTTGGGGGTGGTTTAAGGGGGGGTGTGGGGTTTTCCCCTTTAATTAGCTAAAAATTAGATAGACCCCCTATATAAAAATTTTTCCCCCCCCCCCCCCCCGTGACCCCCCTTCCCCCCGAACCCCCCCCCCCCCCCGCCCCCCCCCCCCCCCGCCCCCCTTTTTTTTATGTTTTTTTTGTTGTTCCCCCTTTGTAAAAATTTTCCGTTTATTAAAATTTTTTATTAATTTTTTCCAAAAAAAATTTTTTCAAAATTTATTATTTAAATACCACTTTAGTTGCCCAAAATAATTTTTTTTCCGTTGGAATAATTTTTTCACCCCCCCCCCAATTTTTTAAGTTCAATAAAATTCTGGGGGTGTCTAAAACACAAAATACCCCCCTTTTTATGGGGGAATAAATTTTTAGGGAGGTTTTTTTTAAAATAATAATTTTTGGGGTTTTTATTTTTTGTTTTTTTCTTTTTTGTTTTTTTTTATATGTTTCTTTTTTTGTTTTTTATTTGGTCCCTTGATGGGTGGGGGGGTTTTCCCCCTCACCCCAAGTTTTAAGTTAACAATTTTGGGTCCATTTAAAAGTCCTTACCCCCCCTGTATTTCGCCACCCCCACCCGTTGTATAAAAAATGATAAGATTTTAGTTGGGGTTTGTTGGGGGATAACCCCCCCCCCTAGAATGGGAATATTTTTCTTTTTTTGTTTTTTTATGGAGAGAATTCCCTGTGGGGCTTATTTTCCTCGGGGGGGACAAGCAAAAAGTTTAAATTAAAAGGGAAAAGGACAGACCCCCAACCTTTTTTTTCATTTTACGTCCCAGGTTTTAATTTTTTGCTAACACAATTTTTGTAAATTGTGAGTTTTAAAAAAAGTAATTTAATCTGGTCGCAATTTTCCCCCCCTCCATTTTTTTTCTAAATAAAAGAACCGTTTATTTTCTTATTTGTCTTTTTCCCCCATTTTATTTTTCCCCTAAAAGGGCGGGGGGGTTCATTTATGGGTGGCACCCCCCCAGAGACCCCCCCCCCCCAATTGAAAAGTGGGTTTTTTTGTTTGGGATGTTTTTAGTTGTTTCCCCTTAAATTAAGTGGCCCCCCTTTTTTTCCCCAACTTATTCTTCTTTTCTACATTCACTGGGGGGCCCCCCTCCCCCCCCCTTGCTCCTTTTAATCGAAACTTCCCCCCCAAAAAATTTTTTATAAGTGATTATCCCCTGTTATATATTTTATTCTTTTTTTATTGTTTCTTTACCATTAGTTTGAAGTGTTTTTTTTATCTTGGGGGGGGGGCTAATTGGGTCAAAACTTTTATTTAAACACTTTTTTTGATTTAAAATTTAGGGGAAGCAGCATCCCAAACCCTATCCCCCCATTGTGTGTTGGGGGTTTTTTTTTTTCCTGCGGTAGTTTGTTGTCCCTCTTGTCCCCAAATGTGTGTGGGGTCCTATTGGTTTTAATATATTTTTTTATGTTTTGCTTGGGGAATTAGGGTTGGGTTTGTTGTGGGTTGGGGGTGGGGTAAAAAGGAGGTATGGGGGAAGTGGGTGGGGGGGGGGGTGGAATATTTGGATTTTGGGGAAGGCCCCTTGTTTTGATATCTGGTAACAAAATTCCAAAATATCATTGGGGGGGGGGGGGAGATTAGGGTTTTGGGGGCTCTATTATGCTTAGGGAGGTGGGGGAAAATATGGGGTGGGGGCAATTGTTGGTTTTTGGAAAACCAGTTTTGGTATTTGGGGGGAAACAAAAATGTGTATAGTGCACGGGGGTGTGGATAAACAAGTGGTTGTATTTGGGTGTTAGAAATTGAGCAACACGACACCCCATATATTTTGTTTTTACCTATCTCCCCACCCTTATCCTGGGGGGGGGGGGCCCCCCCCCACTGTGGGGTTGGGTACCCAAAGGTTGGTTTTGGGTGGGCCCCCCCCCCCACAGGTTGTATAAAACCCCCCCCGAAATAAAGCCCCCATGGGGTTTATACACCCAACACCAGAGGGATTGGGGGGGGGGGGGGGGGTATTCAAATAAAGGGTGGGTTGGGTATTATTCAATTTTTATGTTAATATTTGATCATTTATTTAATTGTTCCGCCCCTTTGGTTTGTTGTTTGGGGGGCCCCCTGTTTTATTCCCCCTGGGGAAGAAACATGGGATGGGGGGGGCCATAACTTAGGGGCCCCTTGGTGCTTGTTGGGTGGGACAATTCAATTGAATAATTTTGGGGGGGGGGGGGGGGGGTGGGGTTGGGGGCCCCCCCCCCCCCCCGGGAATGGGTGATTCCCCCCCTCAGGGGGGGGCCCCCTGGCAGTTTTAAGGTGAAAATTTAATCTGGGGGAACCACAAATTTCCCGGGAGGGAGGTAGGGGGGTGGTGGGTGGCGGAGGGGAGTGTGGTTTGATCCCCGGGGGTGGGAGTTTTATCCAGTTATGTTTAGGGTGTTATTGCTGGCGTTTTTTATGATTTTTTTTGCCTTAATATTAATTTTTTTGCCTGGGGGTGGGGTGGGTGGTTTAAAAAGAAGGAATTTAGAAAAGATACAATAAAAAAGGAATTTTTTTGTATGGGTTTGTGTTGGTGTGGAAAAGAAAGATTCCAAACCCCCCCCCCCCTTATACTCACCCCACCCCCCCCCCCCACCTGTGGCCAAGCCCCCAGAAAGATTGGAAATATTTGTTCCCCCCCCCTTGTATTTTTTTTTTTTTCCCCGGGTGGGGGGGGGGGTGTCAATGTGGCCCACCCCCCCCCCCCCCAAATTGCCCCCCCCCCCCAATGCACGGGATTCCTGGGGGGTTGGGGTCCCAGAACCCTTGGCCCTAAATACTTCTAACTATACTGGCCCCACAGCTGGGGGAAAAACCTGTAACGGCCCCCATCCCCTCACCCTGAAAGGCCTGGAGCACCCAACCCCTCCTTTCCACTGTATTTTGGGTGGTGTCTGGGCCTATTCAAAATGCAAAGGGGGGACCCTTTACGTCCCCCCCACAACTTAAAACTTGGCCTGGGTTTTCTCCCCCCTACTCCAATTAGGCCCTGGGGGTGTAAAAATAAACTGGGGGTAAAAAAAAAAAAAGGGCCAAGGTCCCCCCCCCCCCCCCCGGGTTCGATAATGAAATAACCATTTTTATTGTGTGACGTCGTGGGGCCCCCCCCCCCCCCCCCCCCCCCCCCCGCCTAAACTCTTATACTGCCCCCCTCCCCCCCGTGGCAGGGGGGGTGGGTTTGGACATACCCGGGTGGGCCCCAATTTACTAGGGGGGAAAACTCAACTGCGGCCCCGCCTACCCCTATGCTTGGGGCTGGTGTCAAGGGGATTCTCCTATCCAGATCCCAGGGCAAAAACTGGGCCCCCCCCCCCCGACAGGTGGGGGCCTCCCAAGAAAAATCCCTGGGGCATTTTTGGGGGGTCGTGGGGGTGCCAATTAGCGGCGAGCCATTATCGGGTGGGTTCTTTTTAGGAAGGGGGGGGGGGGCGGGAGGCCAAAGCCCATCCCACTCTTTTCTTTTGGGGGTGGGGGTTTTGTTTATCAAATAGGGGGGGGGATGGGGGCCCCCCCCCCGGCCGGGGGGGGGGGGTATGTGAGTTGGTGGGGGGGGTGGGTATGTTGGCCCAAGTTGGGGTGGTTTAACTGGTTTTTTAATATTTATTTAGTTGGGGTGGGGTTAGGGGGGGGGGGGGGGGGGGGGGGGGGGGGGGGGTGGGTGGGGGGGGGTGGGTTGGGGCCCTGGGGGTTGGGGGGGGGGGGGGGTGGGTGGGGGGTGGGGGGGTGGGGGGTGGGTGGTGGGGGTGGGGGGGGGGGGGTTGGGGGGGGGTGGGGGGGGGGGGGTTGGGGGGGGTGGGGGGGGGGGGGGGGTTGGTTTTGTTGGGGGGGGGGGGGGGGGGGGGGGGGGGGGGGGGGGTAGTTGGGGTGGGGGGCGGAGGGGGTGTGGTTTTGGGGGGGGGTTTTGGATGTGGAGTGGTGGGGGGGGGGGTTTGGGGGGGGGGGGGGGGGGGGGGGGGGGGGGGGGGGGGTTGGGGGGGGGGGGGGGGGGGGGGTTGGGTGTATTATTTGTGGGTTTGGGGGGGGTGTGGGGGGTTGGGTGTGGTTTTTGGTTTTTTTTTTGGGGTTTTTTTTTTTGTGGGGGGGGGTGTTTTGTTGTTTTTGGGGGGGGGGGGGGGGGGGGGGGGGGGGTTGGTATTGGGGGTGGTTGGCTTTTTTTGGGTTTTTTTATGGGGGGGGAATTATGGGGGGGGGGGGGGGGTTATGGTTTGATCTTTGGGGTGGTTTTTTTGGTGGTGGTTGGCTATAGGGGGGTTTTTTTTGGGGGGGGGGGGGGGGGGGGGGGGGGGGGGGGGGGGGGGGGGGGGGGGGGGGGGGGGGGGGGGGGGGGGGGGGGGGGGGGGGGGGGGGGGGGGGGGGGGGGGGGGGGGGGGGGGGGGGGGGGGGGGGGGGGGGGGGGGGGGGGGGGGGGGGGGGGGGGGGGGGGGGGGGGGGTTTTTTTGGGGGGGGGGGGGGGGGGGGGGGGGGGGGGGGGGGGGGGGGGGGGGGGGGGGGGGGGGGGGGGGGGGGGGGGGGGGGGGGGGGGGGGGGGGGGGGGGGGGGGGGGGGGGGTGGGGGGGGGGGGGGGGGGGGGGGGGGGGGGGGGGGGGGGGGGGGGGGGGGGGGGGGGGGGGGGGGGGGGGGGGGGGGGGGGGGGGGGGGGGGGGGGGGGGGGGGGGGGGGGGGGGGGGGGGGGGGGGGGGGGGGGGGGGGGGGGGGGGGGGGGGGGGGGGGGGGGGGGGGGGGGGGGGGGGGGGGGGGGGGGGGGGGGTGGGGGGGGGGGGGGGGGGGGGGGGGGGGGGGGGGGGGGGGGGGGGGGGGGGGGGGGGGGGGGGGGGGGGGGGGGGGGGGGGGGGGGGGGGGGGGGGGGGGGGGGGGGGGGGGGGGGGGGGGGGGGGGGGGGGGGGGGGGGGGGGGGGGGGGGGGGGGGGGGGGGGGGGGGGGGGGGGGGGGGGGGGGGGGGGGGGGGGGGGGGGGGGGGGGGGGGGGGGGGGGGGGGGGGGGGGGGGGGGGGGGGGGGGGGGGGGGGGGGGGGGGGGGGGGGGGGGGGGGGGGGGGGGGGGGGGGGGGGGGGGGGGGGGGGGGGGGGGGGGGGGGGGGGGGGGGGGGGGGGGGGGGGGGGGGGGGGGGGGGGGGGGGGGGGGGTGGGGGGGGGGGGGGGGGGGGGGGGGGGGGGGGGGGGGGGGGGGGGGGGGGGGGGGGGGGGGGGGGGGGGGGGGGGGGGGGGGGGGGGGGGGGGGGGGGGGGGGGGGGGGGGGGGGGGGGGGGGGGGGGGGGGGGGGGGGGGGGGGGGGGGGGGGGGGGGGGGGGGGGGGGGGGGGGGGGGGGGGGGGGGGGGGGGGGGGGGGGGGGGGGGGGGGGGGGGGGGGGGGGGGGGGGGGGGGGGGGGGGGGGGGGGGGGGGGGGGGGGGGGGGGGGGGGGGGGGGGGGGGGGGGGGGGGGGGGGGGGGGGGGGGGGGGGGGGGGGGGGGGGGGGGGGGGGGGGGGGGGGGGGGGGGGGGGGGGGGGGGGGGGGGGGGGGGGGGGGGGGGGGGGGGGGGGGGGGGGGGGGGGGGGGGGGGGGGGGGGGGGGGGGGGGGGGGGGGGGGGGGGGGGGGGGGGGGGGGGGGGGGGGGGGGGGGGGGGGGGGGGGGGGGGGGGGGGGGGGGGGGGGGGGGGGGGGGGGGGGGGGGGGGGGGGGGGGGGGGGGGGGGGGGGGGGGGGGGGGGGGGGGGGGGGGGGGGGGGGGGGGGGGGGGGGGGGGGGGGGGGGGGGGGGGGGGGGGGGGGGGGGGGGGGGGGGGGGGGGGGGGGGGGGGGGGGGGGGGGGGGGGGGGGGGGGGGGGGGGGGGGGGGGGGGGGGGGGGGGGGGGGGGGGGGGGGGGGGGGGGGGGGGGGGGGGGGGGGGGGGGGGGGGGGGGGGGGGGGGGGGGGGGGGGGGGGGGGGGGGGGGGGGGGGGGGGGGGGGGGGGGGGGGGGGGGGGGGGGGGGGGGGGGGGGGGGGGGGGGGGGGGGGGGGGGGGGGGGGGGGGGGGGGGGGGGGGGGGGGGGGGGGGGGGGGGGGGGGGGGGGGGGGGGGGGGGGGGGGGGGGGGGGGGGGGGGGGGGGGGGGGGGGGGGGGGGGGGGGGGGGGGGGGGGGGGGGGGGGGGGGGGGGGGGGGGGGGGGGGGGGGGGGGGGGGGGGGGGGGGGGGGGGGGGGGGGGGGGGGGGGGGGGGGGGGGGGGGGGGGGGGGGGGGGGGGGGGGGGGGGGGGGGGGGGGGGGGGGGGGGGGGGGGGGGGGGGGGGGGGGGGGGGGGGGGGGGGGGGGGGGGGGGGGGGGGGGGGGGGGGGGGGGGGGGGGGGGGGGGGGGGGGGGGGGGGGGGGGGGGGGGGGGGGGGGGGGGGGGGGGGGGGGGGGGGGGGGGGGGGGGGGGGGGGGGGGGGGGGGGGGGGGGGGGGGGGGGGGGGGGGGGGGGGGGGGGGGGGGGGGGGGGGGGGGGGGGGGGGGGGGGGGGGGGGGGGGGGGGGGGGGGGGGGGGGGGGGGGGGGGGGGGGGGGGGGGGGGGGGGGGGGGGGGGGGGGGGGGGGGGGGGGGGGGGGGGGGGGGGGGGGGGGGGGGGGGGGGGGGGGGGGGGGGGGGGGGGGGGGGGGGGGGGGGGGGGGGGGGGGGGGGGGGGGGGGGGGGGGGGGGGGGGGGGGGGGGGGGGGGGGGGGGGGGGGGGGGGGGGGGGGGGGGGGGGGGGGGGGGGGGGGGGGGGGGGGGGGGGGGGGGGGGGGGGGGGGGGGGGGGGGGGGGGGGGGGGGGGGGGGGGGGGGGGGGGGGGGGGGGGGGGGGGGGGGGGGGGGGGGGGGGGGGGGGGGGGGGGGGGGGGGGGGGGGGGGGGGGGGGGGGGGGGGGGGGGGGGGGGGGGGGGGGGGGGGGGGGGGGGGGGGGGGGGGGGGGGGGGGGGGGGGGGGGGGGGGGGGGGGGGGGGGGGGGGGGGGGGGGGGGGGGGGGGGGGGGGGGGGGGGGGGGGGGGGGGGGGGGGGGGGGGGGGGGGGGGGGGGGGGGGGGGGGGGGGGGGGGGGGGGGGGGGGGGGGGGGGGGGGGGGGGGGGGGGGGGGGGGGGGGGGGGGGGGGGGGGGGGGGGGGGGGGGGGGGGGGGGGGGGGGGGGGGGGGGGGGGGGGGGGGGGGGGGGGGGGGGGGGGGGGGGGGGGGGGGGGGGGGGGGGGGGGGGGGGGGGGGGGGGGGGGGGGGGGGGGGGGGGGGGGGGGGGGGGGGGGGGGGGGGGGGGGGGGGGGGGGGGGGGGGGGGGGGGGGGGGGGGGGGGGGGGGGGGGGGGGGGGGGGGGGGGGGGGGGGGGGGGGGGGGGGGGGGGGGGGGGGGGGGGGGGGGGGGGGGGGGGGGGGGGGGGGGGGGGGGGGGGGGGGGGGGGGGGGGGGGGGGGGGGGGGGGGGGGGGGGGGGGGGGGGGGGGGGGGGGGGGGGGGGGGGGGGGGGGGGGGGGGGGGGGGGGGGGGGGGGGGGGGGGGGGGGGGGGGGGGGGGGGGGGGGGGGGGGGGGGGGGGGGGGGGGGGGGGGGGGGGGGGGGGGGGGGGGGGGGGGGGGGGGGGGGGGGGGGGGGGGGGGGGGGGGGGGGGGGGGGGGGGGGGGGGGGGGGGGGGGGGGGGGGGGGGGGGGGGGGGGGGGGGGGGGGGGGGGGGGGGGGGGGGGGGGGGGGGGGGGGGGGGGGGGGGGGGGGGGGGGGGGGGGGGGGGGGGGGGGGGGGGGGGGGGGGGGGGGGGGGGGGGGGGGGGGGGGGGGGGGGGGGGGGGGGGGGGGGGGGGGGGGGGGGGGGGGGGGGGGGGGGGGGGGGGGGGGGGGGGGGGGGGGGGGGGGGGGGGGGAAGGGGGGGGGGGGGGGGGGGGGGGGGGGGGGGGGGGGGGGGGGGGGGGGGGGGGGGGGGGGGGGGGGGGGGGGGGGGGGGGGGGGGGGGGGGGGGGGGGGGGGGGGGGGGGGGGGGGGGGGGGGGGGGGGGGGGGGGGGGGGGGGGGGGGGGGGGGGGGGGGGGGGGGGGGGGGGGGGGGGGGGGGGGGGGGGGGGGGGGGGGGGGGGGGGGGGGGGGGGGGGGGGGGGGGGGGGGGGGGGGGGGGGGGGGGGGGGGGGGGGGGGGGGGGGGGGGGGGGGGGGGGGGGGGGGGGGGGGGGGGGGGGGGGGGGGGGGGGGGGGGGGGGGGGGGGGGGGGGGGGGGGGGGGGGGGGGGGGGGGGGGGGGGGGGGGGGGGGGGGGGGGGGGGGGGGGGGGGGGGGGGGGGGGGGGGGGGGGGGGGGGGGGGGGGGGGGGGGGGGGGGGGGGGGGGGGGGGGGGGGGGGGGGGGGGGGGGGGGGGGGGGGGGGGGGGGGGGGGGGGGGGGGGGGGGGGGGGGGGGGGGGGGGGGGGGGGGGGGGGGGGGGGGGGGGGGGGGGGGGGGGGGGGGGGGGGGGGGGGGGGGGGGGGGGGGGGGGGGGGGGGGGGGGGGGGGGGGGGGGGGGGGGGGGGGGGGGGGGGGGTGGGGGGGGGGGGGGGGGGGGGGGGGGGGGGGGGGGGGGGGGGGGGGGGGGGGGGGGGGGGGGGGGGGGGGGGGGGGGGGGGGGGGGGGGGGGGGGGGGGGGGGGGGGGGGGGGGGGGGGGGGGGGGGGGGGGGGGGGGGGGGGGGGGGGGGGGGGGGGGGGGGGGGGGGGGGGGGGGGGGGGGGGGGGGGGGGGGGGGGGGGGGGGGGGGGGGGGGGGGGGGGGGGGGGGGGGGGGGGGGGGGGGGGGGGGGGGGGGGGGGGGGGGGGGGGGGGGGGGGGGGGGGGGGGGGGGGGGGGGGGGGGGGGGGGGGGGGGGGGGGGGGGGGGGGGGGGGGGGGGGGGGGGGGGGGGGGGGGGGGGGGGGGGGGGGGGGGGGGGGGGGGGGGGGGGGGGGGGGGGGGGGGGGGGGGGGGGGGGGGGGGGGGGGGGGGGGGGGGGGGGGGGGGGGGGGGGGGGGGGGGGGGGGGGGGGGGGGGGGGGGGGGGGGGGGGGGGGGGGGGGGGGGGGGGGGGGGGGGGGGGGGGGGGGGGGGGGGGGGGGGGGGGGGGGGGGGGGGGGGGGGGGGGGGGGGGGGGGGGGGGGGGGGGGGGGGGGGGGGGGGGGGGGGGGGGGGGGGGGGGGGGGGGGGGGGGGGGGGGGGGGGGGGGGGGGGGGGGGGGGGGGGGGGGGGGGGGGGGAGGGGGGGAGGGGGGGTGAAATTGAGGGAATTGTGTAGGGGAGGGGTTTTTAAAAGGGGGGGGGGTGTTTTTTATAGTGGGGGGAGGAATTTGGGAGGGGGGTGGGGTTTTGGGGGAAAAATGGGGGAAAAAAATTTTTTTTGTTGGGGGAGGGGGGGGGGGGGGGGGGATGGGTGGGATGGAGGGGGGGGAGTAGTGGGGGGGGGGGAGGAAAAAAGGGGGAGGGAATGGGGATTGGGGAAAAAGGGGGTTTTTCCAGGGGGGTTGGGGGGGTGGGAAATCTTGTTTTTTTTGGGTTTTAAGGGGGGGGGGGATGGGGGACGGGAGGAGGGGAAGTTGTTTTTGAGGGGGGTATTTTGGAGGGAATGGGGAGGTTGGGGGCCGGGGGGAGGATGGGGGGTGATTTTTTGGAAGGAGGGGGGGATGGGGAGCCAAAAAAAGAGGGAGGGGGAGGGGGGGGGGGGGGGGAAGTTGTAGGCATAAAAATATTAAACAGTTTTTTTTCAAACCTAATTTGGGTCTTTGTTTAAAGTTTTTTTTGGGGTGGGGGGTAACCTCCTCTTTCATTGTTTTAGGAGGGGGGTGTTGAGTGGAAGGGGGTTTTAAAATGGGGAACCTTCCTTAAAGTGTGGGATTGAAATAAAGGGGGGAGGGTTCCCGGGGGGGAGGGGAGATTGAGAGGGGGGGGAAATGGGGGGGGAGGGGTTTTGGGGAGATATTTAAAAAACAAAGGAGAGAAAAAAAGGGGGGGTTTTGCAAGGGGGGGAAAAAAAAGAGTTTTATGGAAAAAGTTCCCCGGAATTGATGCAGAATCTAAGGGTGGACATTTTTTTTGAAATTTTTGGGTTTTTGTTGGTTTTGGGAGATTAATAAAAAAGTATTTTTTTTTTTTCTTTGGTTTTTTTCTAATGTTTTTTTTTTTTTTTTGGGATTCCTGGGGGGGGAAAATGGAAATTTGAGGTTTTTGGGGAAACGGGGGTGGAGTTTTGTTTTTGGGGGAAGGGGAATAAAGAGGAGACCGGGTGGAAATAACAGCATAAACCCCAAGGGGGGAAAAGTATTTTGGGGTTAATGGGGAAGGGAGATGGGTTTAATTTTGGGGGGGGGGAGGATTTTGGGCTTTTATTTTGGAATGGTGGTAAAGTGGGTTGGGGGGTATTACGCTTTAGGATAGGGGGGGGGGTGACTTTTCCTTGCTGGTAAAGATTTTAGTGGAAATTTTCAGGATTTTTTAATTATAAAAAAAGGGTTGAATGTTTTTTTGGGGGGGTATTTCTTGTATTTTGATTCGGCCAATGGAGGTGGGTTAAGTTTTATTTTTTTTATTTGGTTTTGTTCCTTTGGGGGGTCAGGGTTTTTCGAGGTGAGAAATTGGGAGGGGGGGAGGTTTTTTTTAAATTTTCTGATTTCCTTTTTTTGTTTGGGTTTTTTTTTTGATTTTGTGAGTGAGAGTTGTGTCAGGGGGTTTGGGGTTTGGGGGGGAAATGGGGGTAATTTTTTTTTTTCTTTTCTTTTTGTTGTGTAAAAGGGGGGTTAAGAAATTTTTTGTTTT
Source organism: Ia io (assembly GCA_025583905.1). NCBI lineage: Eukaryota > Metazoa > Chordata > Mammalia > Chiroptera > Vespertilionidae > Ia > Ia io. The sequence continues at coordinate 8,642 of JAJQQW010000643.1, read as the reverse complement.
TTTTTTATTTTTTTTTTTTTTTAAATTTTTTTTTTCTTTTTTTTTAGAGAAATTTTTTTCATTTTTTTTTGAAGGGGGGATTTGTTGAAAGAAAAAAAAAGATTCGAGTTGGAAAAAAAAAAGTAAAAAAAAAAAATAAAAAAAATTAATATTTATATAATTAAATATATAAAAATACAAAAAAAAAAAGGAAAAAAAAAAAAAAATAAAAAAAAAAATAAAAAAAACAATCAAAAAAGAAAGAAAGAGATAAAATAAAAATAAAAAAAAACAAAAACAAAATAAAAAAAAAAAAAAAATATTTATTTTCTTTATTAGGGTGTTATAAAAAAATAAATAGAAAAAAGAAACCAAAAAGAGGGCCCCAAAAAAAAGCAATGTGATAAGTTGAGAAAAAGCCCTAAAAAAAAAAATTTTTTGATTGATAGATTGGTTATGCTTTAAATATATTATAAAAAACCAAGTAAAAAACAACATATTTATTATAGAGATTTAAAATAACCTTCTATTCTAATTTTCTTATTGTTAAGCAAGTAAAAAAATATATTATACTGTTTGAAAAAAATTAATAGCCTCTTGTAAAATAAAATAAAGAAAAAAAAAAAAAAAAAATTAAAAAAATTAAAAAATATTGTTAACGGTTTAAAAAATGAATGTGTACATATTTCCTGTACCCATTTGGCCCCCCCCCACCCCACCTCTCACCCTGTGAAATTGCCCCTTTTCCATGGGGGGGGGAGTGACTTTTTTGTATCCATGAAGAGTTATTGAAGAAATAGTATATTTTACTATTAGAATTAACAGGTTCACTTGTGAATTAGATCCTCCTTATCTTCCCCCACCTCTCCCTAACCTTTCCCCCTTGCATGTTAAAGGGGGAGGGGTGGAGACAGGTGGGGGAAAAAGGAAGAAAAAAAAAAAAAAATAAAAAATAAAAAGAAATAAAAAGCAAATCTTTAAAAAAAAAAATTAAAAAAAAAGAGAATAAGAGAAAGAAAAAAGGAAAAAAAAGAAAAAAGAGAAAAATAAGAAAGAAAAAAAGATGATTGATAAGAATAAAACAAAACACTACTAAAATCAAAAGCCAAAGAAAAAAATAAGAAGAAAAGAAAAAAATATAAAAAACAAAAATTATGATAAATATAAGGAGTGGTAGGGGGATAGGAGGGGGTGGGAATTCATTTTAGGACGGAAAGGATATAAATAAATGGTTAGGGGTATTTTATACATATATTAATGGAGGATATTGTTTTATATTTGGAATTGTAATTATAAGTTAATTACATGATTCGGGTAAGAATACAGGGGAAATGGGTATCCATTTCTATCACGTGAATATTGGGGTTTTGTTTTATATAATTGGTATTAAAAATAATATGTATTTATAGAAGTAGGGCGATTATGAAAATATGTTGTTTTTTAATTAATGGAGGGGATAAGTTATGATCTAAAATATTTCATTTCGGTAGTGTGAGGGGGGTTGTTTGGAATGGTTTTGGTAAATATTTGGGAACTTGGTTTTATTTCATTATTGGGGGTGGTTTTCTTTATTTTTATTGGTGAGGGTTTAATAAAGGGGGTTTAAAAAATTGGTATAAAATGGGTTTGTGGGCTTTTTTTGGTGTGGGGGATAGTGGGGGAGGAAAAATTATTTTAGGATTTGGGTTTTGGTTTTATGGTTTGGGGTGTAAGTGGGAGATTGTGGAGGAAGGGGGTATTTTTATTCGTTTTTTTTTGTTTTTAGTTTGGTTTTGTTTTTATTGGTTTCCTTTTTCGATTGAGATGGTGGAGGGTGTGGTGGTTTTGGACAAGAGGAGTGGTGGGAGTTGGTGATATTTGGAGGGTGTGGGTGGGCGTTGGATTGTTCGGGTTTTTGGGCGAGGTTGTTCTTTTTTTGGAGGAAGGTGTGGTTGTTGTAATGGGGTGTTGGGGGGGGCTTTTTGGGGGGTTTTTTTGAGGTTGTTTGTTTGTTATCAGGTGTTTGGTTTTTTTGGGTGGTTTTTATTGTGAGGGTTTTTTGGGTGTGTTTGGTTTTTAGTTAAGTGGAGATAGGTTTTGGTTGGTTTTTTGGGTTTGTTTGGTTTGTGGGGGTTCGTTGTTTTTTGGTTATGTTTTTATTGGGAATATTTTTGGTTGTTTCTTTTTTGTTATTGATTTTGTTTGTTTTAATTTTTGGGAGTATTTTCATTATTTTTGTTGTTTTAAGTGAGGGGTAAGTTGATTAGGGATTTTGTAGGGGGTGAGTTTTTTTTTTAAAAATTCTTGGGGTTTTTTTCTTTTGTTTTTATATTTAATTTTTTGGTTTTTTTAAAAAAAACCCCAAGTATTTTATGATATTGAAATTTTAAAAGCCAAGTCTATAGGAATTATGGGTTATTACGGGCTTCCAAAAAAAATCTGGATTTGTTTATTTTCCCAGGGAGTTATTACACACCGAGGCATTGATGTGTAATATGGTGGGGGCAGCTCGGAATTGGAATACAGAGTAGAAAGTTTAATTTTTTTTTAAGTTCTTTCTAAGTTTCCTCTCGGAAAAATTGGGGAATCGAAGGTATGTTTCTCCTGGGGGGAACCCTTTGTACCACTCCCATTTAAGTGGTTTACTTGTCGGAAACATCTGCAAAAAACTTAATTTGAGGATCTATAAGGTTCAAAAACTGTTTGACCAATGCCAAAAAAACTTGAAGCAAATAGGCTTTTCCCCTGGGGTTTGGGGGACGGGGACCCCTTTTCTTAATGTATTTTTTCAGGATTAAAGACTTAAATAACAAGGGCCCCCCCACCTTTATATTACTTGTTTTCGCAAAATCTGAGTAAACCAAAATACAAGTGGTGGCAGTTGGGAATTATTTTGTTCCAGGGCATAAAAAAATAATAACTGGAATAGATTAATGTGTCGTTACCAGTTGAAAATCTAATTTAGAGGCATTTTTTAACATTTTTCATTTGGATTTTTTTTTTTATATAACCCAAAGATAATTTTTTTATAGGTATAGAGGAATTACATAACTGTTCAGGGGCATGCAAACTTGATTTAGATTCAAGTAACCCCTTTAAGTCATTTACTAGGGTCTAATTTTATATTTGGCCAATCTGGAATATTCTCGGGCCAGGTAAAGGAATATGACACCAAGAAAAAAAACCCACCAGGGAAGGAGGGCAACATTTTAGTAATTTTATGGGGGACAGAAAAGGAATGCGGTGGGTGACCCTTGTGCCATGGTGGACAGGGGGGGAACCTGGAGTTTGTGTCCTGCTTTGGCATATTACTTTCTTCTGGACGATTTTTTTTAGTACCGGGGTTGGGGCACAATTCATCATCCTTCCACTAAGCGCTGTCCTTATCTTTGAAAATGGGGGATCAGAGGACGCTTCCTTGTAAGGGATTCTTGTTTGAGGGATTTAAATGGTGGGATTATTTACACTAGAAGTAAATGTTTGGCACCACTGCAGGCCTTCTTACCATTTTTTACCTACATGGAGGGAAAAACGGAAAAGGGGCTATACACAAAACATATTGGGTCTCTAGAGAACAAGGTACGGTTATCGTTTTTAAAATTTATAAAACACCCTATTAAAGGTGATGGGGGACGCGGGGTCTATTGGTTGTGGTTTTTTTACTACCTGGCCTCCCTTGTGATCTTTCCAGCGAGGTAACGGTTTTTAACATTAAAATTCTATTTTGCTTTCTTACTCACCTTGGGAGCCAACGGGGGGACATGGGAGTGGGGGCCCATGGGAGAAGGCAAGTCGTGGTTGGCCCAATTCAAATAACAACGGGGGCATTTCCAGCGTAGGGCTTCAGGGGGGCGGCCAGGCCATTCCATTGGCTTTTGGCTGGGGGGGCCCAGGCACTTCTTGGTTTCTTTATCCGCGGGCGGCCTGTCCTCCCGCTGCCAGGCACGGCTTTACTGTTCACCCAAATTTCTGTTTACATTTTCCCTGCCGATAAGAATGATGGGCCTCCTCTCTTTGGGATGGGGGGATTTTCCCGGGGCAGGGCAGCGGGGGGCAGCACCCTCCGGGGTTCTGGGGCACAGAAAAACCCCACCCCTTTTAACCTGTTTGCTCTCCCAAATACCCTTGGTTTAAAATTCTACCTTAGCCTATTTTCAACACAAGGTGTGGGAGGAGATAGCCAAACGGGAAAAAACACAGAAAAAACTTATTTCTAACATACAAATTTTGTTATTTATGGATCCCAAATTCCCCAGGGGGGTGGGACGGGGAAATTTTGTTGTTCTAGGGAAGTTGTGTGTAATGTAATTTACCAGGCATGTGGGTGGCTTTGAGGAAATGATGGGGGACAGGGGACTTCAGGTTTGTCCCATGGACTTTCTACCTGCAATTTGCCTCAAGCTCAGGGGGTTCAAGGCAATCTGCAGAACTGAATTGCCATTCCACCATCGTATAGGGAAGAAAGCTGGTCTCCCAAACCACCACCTTGCGGTCACAAATGGGGGGGGGGGGCCACGGGTCAGTTGGGTTTTGCCGGCCTCCCCTTCTCTCCAAGGGGCCCACGGCGTGCTCTTTTGCATGCGGGGGGGGGTAAAGACAAAAAGGTGGGCCCACTGGCCTCGGGTGTGCGTTTCAGTGTTGGTGCCTAGATCCAGGTGCTTCGGTTGATAATTTGTGAACATTGGTTCTTCATGTTATCCACAAAACCCCCTTTGGTAACACAAAGTCGTTTTTTTCACCCTAACCATGTCCCACAAAGACTGGAGGGGAAGGTATGAAGGGTTTCAGGGCAGGGGGTGTTGTAAAAACTGCTTGCCTTGGAGGTCCTTACAGATTTCAGGAAGTGGGCAGGGAGGTTTTTCCCAAAAATACCCCCCTCTGCCCCAATTTGTGACTTCAAGGAAATTTTACAGATAAACGCTGGTTTGCAGGGGGGCCCAGGAGATCTGGGGTGACCCAAAAACTGTTTCCCCCAGGCGGGGCCAACCCCCGTGTCAGGGGGTCACCAGTTGGGGACTGGGTTCTTTTGTTATCTAGGGGGGCTGGGAGGCGGCACACCACACGGGGCCACACACGGGACCCCCCACCCCCAAACTTGCAGGGGTGGCCAGGAGGAAGTCTGGCTATGCCTTTGGTTCTGCTCTGATGCTAGACACAGGAGGCCTGGGAGGGAAGGTTTCCTCCCACCGCTCGACGTTATCGCCTCATTCTGGAGCCGGAGAGGCTGGCCGGGCTTCAGAAAAGCCCCCAGGGCCGTCCAATCAATCAGTGGTCTCAGGTTATCCCACTCCACCTCGGAGGAAAGGCCACCGGGGCTGTGACCCCCCTCAACTGCCTTGGCCCGTTCCACCGTGAGGGGCTAGTTCCACAGGGGGGGAAACTGGCATTTATGTCCCGGGAGGGTGGAGCGAGAAAAAAAAAAGAAATAAAAAAAATAACCCCCCGAGCTTTGTTTTTTTTCGTTTTCTGACAGGTGCTGGAGCCCATGGGAAAAGGTAATTCCCGCTCGGCTGTCAACCATTCCCTTGCTTAGCCGGGGCCTACTACTACCGGGCACTCACACACAAAGGGGGGGGGGCCCCGTCTTGTCTCGGGCCCCATGCACAGTGGAAAAGGGGCAGGGGGAACCCATGGGCCAAGGGCTTACGATGGGCCCGCCTTGGGTTGGCCCGCGCCTTTGCTGAAAGCCGTCCCTTCACGGGGGGCCCATTGGGCCTCAATGAAAATGCATTTTTTTCGGGGCAGGGGCCCCAGGCTTTGCCAGGGTGCGCGGAAAAACACCAGGGCGGGGTGGAGATGAATTTGCAGTGGCCTTTCTGCTGATTGGGAATTGGCAGGGTGAGATATTTTCCAAACCCCGGCCCATTGGCCCATGGAATTCCAGGGGGCCCTGGACGTGGCCAGGGGGGCTTTTTTTGGCTGGGCTCATTTGTAAAAAAGGTCCCCACCTAGGTTGGCTTCTGTTTTTTCATGTTGGGGAAGGGCCTGGGGACTGTGGGCAAGGGGAGAGGCTGGAGTGTAGAGCTTGGGTCCCTCCAAAAGGCCCCAGCGATGGTTGCTGGGGAAGGAAGGACGTTTTGGTGTTTTTTCCTCTTTTCTTCTGATTGGTTTGGGGTTTTCAGGGGATCGCTCCGGGGGCACAGCCGGGGCTTCAGGCAGAGGTGTTATTTAAGAACGGAATGGGTGTTGTGTGTTTTTAAATGGCCCCGGTATAATAAAAGCCCCACAGGCGTTTTTTCTACTGGGGACGTTTGTCTCTTTTTTGCAGGGCCTTTGTGAAAAAAACCATTCTCCCCCAAACTCAAAAATGGGCTCGAAGGCCCTTGCAGGGGCCTGTGGTCTGTTAAGTTTCCCAATTCAGGGGGCCAGCTTGGCAGGCTGAAGGTTTGGGTGAAAAACTTCTTTTCCTCCCTTCCTTAAAAATTGGGGGGGGGGGGTGGGGTGGGGGACTGTCACTACCAGGCTCTGTAGCCCTCATCTAGTCAATTGGTCTGGTTGTTTTTTTTCCCTTCTCCCCCAATCCCCCTCCTTTCCATAATTCTAACACTGTTGATGCTGATAGGGTAGCTAAAATAGGCATGGTGGGGGCACATGGGCCCAGGTTGTTGGCTGTGGTGGCTCAGTGTTTGAACATTCAATCCTATGAACCCAGCGAGGTGCTTAACAGTTCGATTTTTCCCCCCAGTCAGGGGCCATGGGCTCGAATTCCCCCAGGGGAGGCAGCCGACCAATGAATTCTCTTCATTCATTGATGGTTTCTGTTTCTACCTCTTCCCCTCTTATGAATATACAATTAAACAAAAAATTATCAATTTCTTAAAAAAGGTTTATGGGGGGCTGTGGCGGCGTCAAACCCTGTAAAGCCCATTAACATGGGAAGGAACTTGATCTTTATTTTAAAGGTTCATTTTAAATGGGCCTGTCTGTTTAAAAATTAGCAAAATGCTTCAGGTATAAGCCCCATTTTTAATTTTTAATTTTCTTAAAAAAAGGGGTGGATAAATACTTGCTTATGGGATTTATAAAAAAAGAAAAGGGTATAAAAAATCCAATTAGGTTTTTGAAATAATTCTCCCCCCACCAGGGTTTTTCGGAGGGTCGCTCATCCCTGACAAGATTTTCAGGTTTAAAAAGGGGGGTAAAGGCCCAGCCCGGGAAATAAAAACCAATGGTTTCTGGCCCTCCGGTCCTGGCCTGTGGCCGCGGGAGAGTTCTTCTGGGTCCCAAACATGTGCTCAGGGGGGGTGGGGGAACCCCCGGGGCCCAAACCCAGGGGCCGGCCCCCCGTGGGCCGTGCCTAGTTTGAGCCCACCCAAAGCAGGAGGGGGGGGGGACCAAAAACTTTATAAAAGGCTCTTCCTGTTGGAGCCCCAATCCTAGGTGTTGTCCCCAACCCCCAAGGAAATGGCACTGACTCGTTGCCACATTTCGGTTGTTTGATAAGTCTCCATTTACCCATAAAAGCTCTTTTTACCCCAATGGGTTGGGCCAATGGGAAACGTTTTGTCTAGGGGCAGGGCCCCTTGTTGCAAAAAGGGGGGGGGGAACAAGGGTGGTTCCTTAAGGGCCTGTCACCCACCAAGCCCAACTCTGTCATTCAACGGGTCTCCATCTCTCTTTTTTGAGGAACACTAAAACACACAATCCTTACTTAAGCATTTTTTTTTTTTTTTTTCTTTTTTTACTAAGGTCACATAATACTTTACCATTGTGCCAAACATGTACCAAAAGCCTCTTTTGTACTTAGGCATGGGGTCCAAAAAACTGCCTTCCCTTTTTACCACTCAGTGAAGTTTAGATTGTTTATGAATTTATTCCCCCAATTTTTTATAGAAAAAGGGAGGGGGCCTGAGGTTCAGAGAGGTGCCCCCCCACCCCCCTTGCAATTATTGTGGAAAAAACCAGGCACAAACATAAATCTGGGGGTCAGCAAAGCTTCACAGGCATCCTAAAGGCCAGTGGTTCTTCAACCTTTATAATATTGGCCGCGACCCTTTAATTTTACAGTTCCGCAATTGTGGGTGGTGGACCCCCATACCATAAACAATTGTTTTCGGTTTGGGCTTACTTTCATTAAAAAAACTGAAATTTTTTGCTACTGTGTAATGAATCGGTAAAGGTAAAAATATAACCTGTGTTTTCTGACTGGTCTTAGGCGGGACACCTAGGCTAAGCGGTTTTTCAACCTAGTGGGGTTCGCGATTCCACATGGTTGAAATGGGGCCGCAGCTCTGTAGAGCCTTAAGTTCCCACAGAAAAAACACAAGGATATTTACCTTACGGGGATTTCATTAATCTGTAAGCAATAAATTACCCCTGTTTACGAAAGAAAATGCAACGGGAAAATTAAAATTTTTTATTGGTTGGGGGTCCAACCACACTGAGGAACTGTTTTAAAGGTCGCCGGGGCATTAGAAAGGTTGAGACAAACCAATGGCTCAGCCACCCATTGGGGGCATGTGCTTTTCTCATCCTAAGTATTGGGAATAAATTCCCAAATAATTCTTTTTAGAAATCGTATAGAAGGGAAAAAACAACTTTTGGGTTCCAAAAAAAAAAATGGGATTTCATTTTTTCATTTTTAGGGTGCTTCTCTGTTTTTAACATGCCCAGGCACTGCTACGGAGAGCTTTGTTGTTGATTTTCTTTGTTAACAATTTTTTTCCTGCAGAGTAACTTGGTAT
>JAJQQW010000618.1:0-14418 GCA_025583905.1 Ia io | reverse complement strand
CTGCTCTTCTTCACCACATGTACAAAGAACATTATACAATCTTCTCTGAACTTGGGAAGCTATATACACTTGTCTCTCACCTGCTTTACAGTATATTGCTACTTTGTAGTGAATTCTCGTGGTAATAAAGCTGCTTAAATGTGCTGTTTGCTCTACTCTAGGATGGCCCACATTGTATGAAACACTTTCCTTACTATATCCTAACATTGTGATGTACTTTCCCGTCACTCTCTAGCTATTCTCTTCAATTCACTGCTATTTCGCCTTTATTCCTCGTCTTGCTTACAATGTCTTACAACTGGCTTTCTGTTGCAGTTACCCGACTTACCTACATCGTAGAAACACCTTTCTACACTGCTGTCTGAAGTGGAAAAGCAATATACACTTGTATCCCAAGTATCTTTTACAGTTTAATGCTACTTTTTGGTGAATTATAGTGGTTTTAAAAGAACGGTTTAATGTGCACTTGCTGTATTTCAAGGATGTGCAGTGTCTAACATACTTTCTATACTGTAGACTTACATTTTGATGTCTTTCCCACGTGTTCTCTCACAATTCTGTTCTATTCACTATTATTGGCTCTGGTTTACCACTGGTTTCTTGCAGCGTCCTATATTTGGGCCTATTGCTCTACTTATGGGACTTTGCCACATGTACAAACAGCTTTGTACATGCTTCTGTTAACTGGAGAAGTTACATACACTTGTCTGTCAACTGTTTTACTGTTTAATGCTACATTTCAATGAATTCCAGTGGTTTCAAAGACTGGTTCAATGTGCACGTTGCTCTATTTAAAGGGTTTTCTGCAGTGTACAAACACCTTTGTATACAGTAGATATATTTTTTTTTGTTTTTTCCACTTGTATTCTCACAATTCTGTTCTATTCACTATTATTTGCTCTGCATTACTACTTCTTTCTTGCACTGACCTATAATAGGCCTTCTGCTCTTCTTCACCACATGTACAAAGAACATTATACAATCTTCTCTGAACTTGGGAAGCTATATACACTTGTCTCTCACCTGCTTTACAGTATATTGCTACTTTGTAGTGAATTCTCGTGGTAATAAAGCTGCTTAAATGTGCTGTTTGCTCTACTCTAGGATGGCGCACATTGTATGAAACACTTTCCTTACTATATCCTAACATTGTGATGTACTTTCCCTTCACTCTCTAGCTATTCTCTTCAATTCACTGCTATTTCGCCTTTATTCCTCGTCTTGCTTACAATGTCTTACAACTGGCTTTCTGTTGCAGTTACCCGACTTACCTACATCGTAGAAACACGTTTCTACACTGCTGTCTGAAGTGGAAAAGCAATATACACTTGTATCCCAAGTATCTTTTACAGTTTAATGCTACTTTTGGGTGAATTATAGTAGTTTTAAAGGAGAACGGTTTAATGTGCACTTGCTGTATTTCAAGGATGTGCAGTGTCTAACATACTTTCTATACTGTAGACTTACATTTTGATGTCTTTCCCACGAGTTCTCTCACAATTCTGTTATATTCACTATTATTGGCTCTAATTTACGACTGGTTTCTTGCAGCGTCCTATATTTGGCCTATTGCTCTACTTATGGGACTTTGCCACATGTACAAACGCTTTGTACATGCTTCTGTTAACTGGAGAAGTTACATACACTTGTCTGTCAACTGTTTTACTGTTTAATGCTACATTTCAGTGAATTCCACTGGTGTCAAAGACTGGATCACTGTGCACGTTGCTCTATTTAAAGGGTTTCTGCAGTGTACAAACACCTTTGTATACAGTAGATATATTTTGTTGTCTTTTCCACTTGTATTCTCACAATTCTGTTCTATTCACTATTATTTGCTCTGCATTACTACTTCTTTCTTTCTTGCACTGACCTATAATAGGCCTTCTGCTCTTCTTCACCACATGTACAAAGAACATTATACAATCTTCTCTCTGAACTTGCGAAGCTATATACACTTGTCTCTCACCTGCTTTACAGTATATTGCTACTTTGTAGTGAATTCTCGTGGTATTAAAGCTGCTTAAATGTGCTGTTTGCTCTACTCTAGGATGGCGCACATTGTATGAAACACTTTCCTTACTATATCCTAACATCGTGATGTACTACTTTCCCGTCACTCTCTAGCTATTCTCTTCAATTCACTGCTATTTCGCCTTTATTCCTCGTCTTGCTTACAATGTCTTACAACTGGCTTTCTGTTGCAGTTACCCGACTTACCTACATCGTAGAAACACGTTTCTACACTGCTGTCTGAAGTGGAAAAGCAATATACACTTGTATCCCAAGTATCTTTTACAGTTCAATGCTACTTTTGGGTGAATTATAGTAGTTTTAAAGAACGGTTTAATGTGCACTTGCTGTATTTCAAGGATTTGCAGTGTCTATCATACTTTCTATACTGTAGACTTACATTTTTGATGTCTTTCCCACGTGTTCTCTCACAATTCTGTTCTATTCACTATTATTGGCTCTGGTTTTACGACTGGTTTCTTGCAGCGTCCTATATTTGGGCCTATTGCTCTACTTATGGGACTTTGCCCCACATGTACAAACAGCTTTGTACATGCTTCTGTTAACTGGAGAAGTTACATACACTTGTCTGTCTGTCAACTGTTTTACTGTTTAATGCTACATTTCAGTGAATTCCACTGTTTTTTAAAGACTGGTTCAATGTGCACGTTGCTCTATTTAAAGGGTTTTTCTGCAGTGTACAAACACCTTTGTATACAGTAGACTATATTTTTTTGTTTTTTTTTTTTCACACTTGTATTGTCACAATTCTGTTCTATTCACTATTATTTGCTCTGCATTACTACTTCTTTCTTGCAGTGACCTATAATTGGCCTTCTGCTCTTCTTCACCACATGTACAAAGAACATTATACAATCTTCTCTGAACTTGGGAAGCTATATACACTTGTCTCTCACCTGCTTTACAGTATATTGCTACTTTGTAGTGAATTCTCGTGGTATTAAAGCTGCTTAAATGTGCTGTTTGCTCTACTCTAGGATGGGATGGCCCACATTGTATGAAACACTTTCCTTACTATATCCTAACATTGTGATGTACTTTCCCGTCACTCTCTAGCTATTCTCTTCAATTCACTGCTGCTATTTTTTTCGCCTTTATTCCTCGTTTTGCTTACAATGTCTTACAACGGGCTTTCTGTTGCAGTTACCCGACTTACCTACATCGTAGAAACACGTTTCTACACTGCTGTGTGAAGTGGAAAAAAGCAATATACACTTGTATCCCAAGTATCTTTTACAGTTTAATGCTACTTTTTGGTGAATTATAGTAGTTTTAAAGAACGGTTTAATGTGCACTTGCTGTATTTCAAGGATTGCAGCAGTGTCTAACACATACTTTCTATACTGTAGACTTACATTTTGATGTCTTTCCCACACGTGTTCTCTCACAATTCTGTTCTATTCACTATTATTGGCTCTAATTTACCACTGGTTTTCTTGCAGCGTCCTATATTTGGGCCTTTGCTCTACTTATGGGACTTTGCCACATGTACAAACAGCTTTGTACATGCTTCTGTTAACTGGAGAAGTTACATACACTTGTCTGTCAACTGTTTTACTGTTTAATGCTACATTTCAATGAATTCCAGGTGGTTTTAAAGACTGGATCAATGTGCACGTTGCTCTATTTAAAGGGTTTTCTGCAGTGTACAAACACCTTTCTATACAGTAGACTATATTTTGTTTTTTTTTTTTTCCACTTGTATTGTCACAATTCTGTTCTATTCACTATTATTTGCTCTGCATTACTACTTCTTTCTTGCACTGACCTATAATAGGCCTTCTGCTCTTCTTCACCACACCACATGTACAAAGAACATTATACAATCTTCTCTGAACTTGGGAAGCTATATACACTTGTCTCTCACCTGCTTTACAGTATATTGCTACTTTGTAGTGAATTCTCGTGGTAATAAAGCTGCTTAAATGTGCTGTTTGCTCTACTCTAGGATGGCCCACATTGTATGAAACACTTTCCTTACTATATCCTAACATTGTGATGTACTTTCCCGTCACTCTCTAGCTATTCTCTTCAATTCACTGCTATTTCGCCTTTATTCCTCGTTTTTTTACAAATGTCTTACAACTGGCTTTCTGTTGCAGTTACCCGACTTACTTACCATACATCGTAGAAAAACGTTTCTACACTGCTGTGTGAAGTGGAAAAAAAATATAATATACACTTGTATCCCAAGTAAGTATCTTTTACAGTTTAATGCTACTTTTTGGTGAATTATAGTAGTTTTTTTAAAAAGAACGGTTTTTAATGTGCACTTGCTGTATTTTTCAAAGGATTTGCAGTGTCTAACATACTTTCTATACTGTAGACTTACATTTTGATGTCTTTCCCACGTGTTCTCTCACAATTCTGTTCTATTCACTATTATTGGCTCTCTTTTTACGACTGGTTTCTTGCAGCGTCCTATATTTGGCCTATTGCTCTACTTATGGGACTTTGCCACATGTACAAACAGCTTTGTACATGCTTCTGTTAACTGGAGAAGTTACATACACTTGTCTGTCAACTGTTTTACTTTAATGCTTTAATGCTACATTTCAGTGAATTCCACTGGTGTCAAAGACGAGGGATCAATGTGCACGTTGCTCTATTTAAAGGGTTTTTTCTGCAGTGTACAAACACCTTTGTATACAGTAGATATATATTTTTGTTGTCTTTTCACTTGTATTCTCACAATTCTCTTCTCTATTCACTATTATTTGCTCTGCATTACTACTTTCTTTCTTTGCACTGACCTATAATTGGCCTTCTGCTCTTCTTCACTCTTCTTCACCACATGTACAAAGAACATTATACAATCTTCTCTGAACTTGGGAAGCTATATACACTTGTCTCTCACCTGCTTTACAGTATATTGCTACTTTGTAGTGAATTCTCGTGGTAATAAAGCTGCTTAAATGTGCTGTTTGCTCTACTCTAGGATGGCCCACATTGTATGAAAACACTTTCCTTACTATATCCTAACATTGTGATGTACTTTCCCTTCACTCTCTAGCTATTCTCTCAATTCACTGCTATTTCGCCTTTATTCCTCGTTTTGCTTACAATGTCTTACAACTGGCTTTCTGTTGCAGTTACCCGACTTTACCTACATCGTAGAAACACGTTTCTACACTGCTGTGTGAAGTGGAAAAAAGCAATATACACTTGTATCCCAAGTATCTTTTTACAGTTCAATGCTACTTTTTGGTGAATTATAGTAGTTTTAAAAAAACGGTTTTAATGTGCACTTGCTGTATTTCAAGGATGTGCAGTGTCTAACATACTTTCTATACTGTAGACTTACATTTTGATGTCTTTCCCACGTGTTCTCTCACAATTCTGTTTCTATTCACTATTATTGGCTCTGGTTTACCACTGGTTTCTTGCAGCGTCCTATATTTTTGGCCCTATTGCTCTACTTATGGGACTTTGCCCACATGTACAAACAGCTTTGTACATGCTTCTGTTAACTGGAGAAGTTACATACACTTGTCTGTGTCAACTGTTTTTTACTGTTTTTAATGCTACATTTCAGTGAATTCCAGTGGTTTCAAAGACTGGTTCAATGTGCACGTTGCTCTATTTTAAGGGGTTTCCTGCAGTGTACAAACACCTTTTATACACTGTAGATTATATTTTTGTTGTTTTTTTCCACTTGTATTCTCACAATTCTGTTCTATTCACTATTATTTGCTCTGCATTACTACTTCTTTCTTTTCTTGCACTGACCTATAATAGGCCTTCTGCTCTTCTTCACCACATGTACAAAGAACATTATATACAATCTTCTCTGAAACTTGGGAAGCTATATACACTTGTCTCTCACCTGCTTTACAGTATATTGCTACTTTGTAGTGAATTCTCGTGGTAATAAAGCTGCTTAAATGTGCTGTTTGCTCTACTCTAGGATGGCCCACATTGTATGAAACACTTTCCTTACTATATCCTAACATTTTGATGTACTTTCCCTTCACTCTCTAGCTATTCTCTTCAATTCACTGCTATTTCGCCTTTATTCCTAGTTTTGCTTACAATGTCTTACAACGGGTTTTCTGTTGCAGTTACCCGACTTACCTACATCGTAGAAACACCTTTCTACACTGCTGTGTGAAGTGGAAAAGCAATATACACTTGTATCCCAAGTATCTTTTACAGTTCAATGCTACTTTTGGGTGAATTATAGTAGTTTTAAAGAACGGTTTAATGTGCACTTGCTGTATTTCAAGGATGTGCAGTGTCTATCATACTTTCTATACTGTAGACTTACATTTTTGATGTCTTTCCCACGTGTTCTCTCACAATTCTGTTCTATTCACTATTATTGGCTCTGGTTTACCACTGGTTTCTTGCAGCGTCCTATATTTGGGCCTTTGCTCTACTTATGGACTGCCCCACATGTACAAACAGCTTTGTACATGCTTCTGTTAACTGGAGAAGTTACATACACTTGTCTGTCAACTGTTTTACTGTTTAATGCTACATTTCAGTGAATTCCACTGGTGTCAAAGACTGGATCAATGTGCACTTTGCTCTATTTAAAGGGTTTTCTGCAGTGTACAAACACCTTTGTATACAGTAGATATATTTTTGTTTTTTTTCTTTTTTCACTTGTATTCTCACAATTCTGTTCTATTCACTATTATTTGCTCTGCATTACTACTTCTTTCTTTTCTTGCACTGACCTATAATAGGCCTTCTGCTCTTCTTCACCACATGTACAAAGAACATTATACAATCTTCTCTGAACTTGGGAAGCTATATACACTTGTCTCTCACCTGCTTTACAGTATATTGCTACTTTGTAGTGAATTCTCGTGGTATTAAAGCTGCTTAAATGTGTGTGCTTTTGCTCTATTCTAGGATGGCGCACATTGTATGAAACACTTTCCTTACTATATATCCTAACATTGTGATGTACTTTTCCTTCACTCTCTAGCTATTCTCTCTCAATTCACTGCTATTTCGCCTTTATTCCTAGTTTTGCTTACAATGTCTTACAACGGGCTTTCTGTTGCAGTTACCCGACTTACCTACATCGTAGAAACACGTTTCTACACTGCTGTGTGAAGTGGAAAAGCAATATACACTTGTATCCCAAGTATCTTTTACAGTTTAAATGCTACTTTTTGGTGAATGAATTATAGTGGTTTTAAAGAACGGTTTTTAATGTGCACTTGCTGTAGTTCAAGGATGTGCAGTGTCTAACATACTTTCTATACTGTAGACTTACATTTTGATGTCTTTCCCACGAGTTCTCTCACAATTCTGTTATATTCACTATTATTGGCTCTAATTTACGACTGGTTTCTTGCAGCGTCCTATATTTGGCCTATTGCTCTACTTATGGGACTTTGCCACATGTACAAACAGCTTTGTACATGCTTCTGTTAACTGGAGAAGCTACATACACTTGTCTGTCAACTGTTTTACTGTTTAATGCTACATTTCAGTGAATTCCACTGGTGTCAAAGACGGGATCAATGTGCACTTTGCTCTATTTAAAGGGTTTTTTGCAGTGTACAAACACCTTTCTATACTGTAGACTTATTTTTTTTTTTTTCCACTTGTATTCTCACAATTCTGTTCTATTCACTATTATTTGCTCTGCATTACTACTTCTTTCTTGCACTGACCTATAATAGGCCTTCTGCTCTTCTTCACCACATGTACAAAGAACATTATACAATCTTCTCTGAACTTGAGAAGCTATATACACACTTGTCTCTCACACTGCTTTACAGTATATTGCTACTTTGTAGTGAATTCTCGTGGTATTAAAGCTGCTTAAATGTGCTATTTGCTCTATTCTAGGATGGCGCACATTGTATGAAACACTTTCCTTACTATATCCTAACATTGTGATGTACTTTCCCGTCACTCTCTAGCTACTCTCTTCAATTCACTGCTATTTCGCCTTTATTCCTCGTCTTGCTTATAATGTCTTACAACTGGCTTTCTCTTGCAGTTACCCGACTTAACCTACATCGTAGAAACACGTTTCTACACTGCAGTGTGAAGTGGAAAAGCAATATACACTTGTATCCCAAGTATCTTTTACAGTTCAATGCTACTTTTGGGTGAATTAAAGTACTTTTTTAAGAACGGGTTTAATGTGCACTTGCTTTATTTCAAGGATTTGCAGTGTCTCACATACTTTCTTTCTATACTGTAGACTTACATTTTGATGTCTTTCCCACGTGTTCTCTCACAATTCTGTTCTATTCACTATTATTGGCTCTGGTTTACCACTGGTTTCTTGCAGCGTCCTATATTTGGGCCTTTGCTCTACTTATGGGACTTCCCCACATGTACAAACAGCTTTGTACATGCTTCTCTTAACTGGAGAAGTTACATACACTTGTCTGTCAACTGTTTTTACTGTTTAATGCTACATTTTCATGAATTCCAGTGGTTTTAAAGACTGGTTCAATGTGCACGTTGCTCTATTTAAAAGGTTTTTCTGCAGTGTACAAACACCTTTCTATACTGTAGACTTATATTTTGTTTTTTCCACTTGTATTGTCACAATTCTGTTCTATTCACTATTATTTGCTCTGCATTACTACTTCTTTCTTGCACTGACCTATAATAGGCCTTCTGCTCTTCTTCACCACATGTACAAAGAACATTATACAATCTTCTCTGAACTTGAGAAGCTATATACACTTGTCTCTCACCTGCTTTACAGTATATTGCTACTTTGTAGTGAATTCTCGTGGTATTAAAGCTGCTTAAATGTGCTGTTTGCTCTATTCTAGGATGGCGCACATTGTATGAAACACTTTCCTTACTATATCCTAACATTGTGATGTACTTTCCCGTCACTCTCTAGCTATTCTCTTCAATTCACTGCTATTTCGCCTTTATTCCTAGTTTTGCTTACAATGTCTTACAACGGGCTTTCTGTTGCAGTTACCCGACTTACCTACATCGTAGAAACACGTTTCTACACTGCTGTGTGAAGTGGAAAAGCAATATACACTTGTATCCCAAGTATCTTTTACAGTTCAATGCTACTTTTGGGTGAATTATAGTAGTTTTTTAAAGAACGGTTTAATGTGCACTTGCTGTATTTTCAAGGATTTGCAGTGTCTAACATACTTTCTATACTGTAGACTTACATTTTGATGTCTTTCCCACGTGTTCTCTCACAATTCTGTTATATTCACTATTATTGGCTCTGGTTTACCACTGGTTTCTTGCAGCGTCCTATATTTGGGCCTTTGCTCTACTTATGGACTGCCCCACATGTACAAACAGCTTTGTACATGCTTCTGTTAACTGGAGAAGTTACATACACTTGTCTGTCAACTGTTTTACTGTTTAATGCTACATTTCAATGAATTCCAGTGGTTTTAAAGACTGGTTCAATGTGCACGTTGTTCTATTCAAAGGGTTTCCTGCAGTGTACAAACACCTTTCTATACTGTAGACTTATATTTTGTGTTTTCCACTTGTATTGGCACAATTCTGTTCTATTCACTATTATTTGCTCTGCATTACTACTTCTTTCTCGCACTGACCTATAATAGGCCTTCTGCTCTTCTTCACCACATTTACAAAGAACATTATACAATCTTCTCTGAACTTGAGAAGCTATATACACTTGTCTCTCACCTGCTTTACAGTATATTGCTACTTTGTAGTGAATTCTCGTGGTATTAAAGCTGCTTACATGTGCTATTTGCTCTATTCTAGGATGGCGCCCATTGTATGAAACACTTTCCTTACTATATCCTAACATTGTGATGTACTTTCCCGTCACTCTCTAGCTACTCTCTTCAATTCACTGCTATTTCGCCTTTATTCCTAGTTTTGCTTACAATGTCTTACAACGGGCTTTCTGTTGCAGTTGCCCGACTTACCTACATCGTAGAAACACGTTTCTACACTGCTGTGTGAAGTGGAAAAGCAATATACACTTGTATCCCAAGTATCTTTTACAGTTCAATGCTACTTTTGGGTGAATTATAGTAGTTTTAAAGAACGGTTTAATGTGCACTTGCTGTAGTTCAAGATGTGCAGTGTGTAACATACTTTCTATACTACTGTAGACTTACATTTTGATGTCTTTCCCACGAGTTCTCTCACAATTCTGTTATATTCACTATTATTGGCTCTAATTTACAACTGGTTTCTTGCAGCGTCCTATATTTGGGCTATTGCTCTACTTATGGGACTTTGCCACATGTACAAACAGCTTTGTACATGCTTCTGTTAACTGGAGAAGCTACATACTTGTCTTGTCTGTCAACTGTTTTTTACTGTTTAATGCTACATTTCAGTGAATTCCACTGGTGTCAAAGACTGGATCACTGTGCACTTTGCTCTATTTAAAGGGTTTTTCTGCAGTGTACAAACACCTTTGTATACAGTAGATATATTTTTGTTGTGTCTTTTCACTTGTATTCTCACAATTCTGTTCTATTCACTATTATTTGCTCTGCATTACTACTTCTTTCTTGCACTGACCTATAATTGGCCTTCTGCTCTTCTTCACCACATGTACAAAGAACATTATACAATCTTCTCTGAACTTGAGAAGCTATATACACTTGTCTCTCACCTGCTTTACAGTATATTGCTACTTTGTAGTGAATTCTCTTGGTATTAAAGCTGCTTAAATGTGCTGTTTGCTCTATTCTAGGATGGCGCACATTGTATGAAACACTTTCCTTACTATATCCTAACATTGTGATGTACTTTCCCGTCACTCTCTAGCTATTCTCTTTCAATTCACTGCTATTTCGCCTTTATTCCTCGTCTTGCTTACAATGTCTTACAACGGGCTTTCTGTTGCAGTTACCCGACTTACCTACATCGTAGAAACACGTTTCTACACTGCTGTCTGAAGTGGAAAAGCAATATACACTTGTATCCCAAGTATCTTTTACAGTTCAATGCTACTTTTTGGTGAATTATAGTAGTTTTAAAGAACGGTTTAATGTGCACTTGCTGTATTTCAAGGATTTGCAGTGTCTAACATACTTTCTATACTGTAGACTTACATTTTGATGTCTTTCCCACGTGTTCTCTCACAATTCTGTTCTATTCACTATTATTGGCTCTAATTTACGACTGGTTTCTTGCAGCGTCCTATATTTGGCCTATTGCTCTACTTATGGGACTTTGCCACATGTACAAACAGCTTTGTACATGCTTCTGTTAACTGGAGAAGCTACATACACTTGTCTGTCAACTGTTTTACTGTTTAATGCTACATTTCAGTGAATTCCACTGGTGTCAAAGACTGGATCACTGTGCACTTTGCTCTATTTAAAGGGTTTTCTGCAGTGTACAAACACCTTTGTATACAGTAGATATATTTTTTGTTGTTTTTTCCACTTGTATTCTCACAATTCTGTTCTATTCACTATTATTTGCTCTGCATTACTACTTCTTTCTTGCAGGGACCTATAATTGGCCTTCTGCTCTTCTTCACCACATGTACAAAGAACATTATACAATCTTCTCTGAACTTGGGAAGCTATATACACTTGTCTCTCACCTGCTTTACAGTATATTGCTACTTTGTAGTGAAATTCTTGTGATAATAAAGCTGCTTAAATGTGCTGTTTGCTCTACTCTAGGATGGCCCACATTGTATGAAACACTTTCCTTACTATATCCTAACATTGTGATGTACTTTCCCGTCACTCTCTAGCTATTCTCTTCAATTCACTGCTATTTCGCCTTTATTCCTAGTTTTGCTTACAATGTCTTACAACGGGCTTTCTGTTGCAGTTACCCGACTTACCTACATCGTAGAAACACGTTTCTACACTGCTGTGTGAAGTGGAAAAGCAATATACACTTGTATCCCAAGTATCTTTTACAGTTCAATGCTACTTTTGGGTGAATTATAGTAGTTTTAAAGAACGGTTTAATGTGCACTTGCTGTATTTCAAGGATTTGCAGTGTCTCACATACTTTCTATACTGTAGACTTACATTTTGATGTCTTTCCCACGTGTTCTCTCACAATTCTGTTCTATTCACTATTATTGGCTCTAATTTACCACTGGTTTCTTGCAGCGTCCTATATTTGGGCCTTTGCTCTACTTATGGGACTTTGCCACATGTACAAACAGCTTTGTACATGCTTCTGTTAACTGGAGAAGTTACATACACTTGTCTGTCAACTGTTTTACTGTTTAATGCTACATTTCAATGAATTCCAGTGGTTTTCAAAGACTGGTTCAATGTGCACGTTGCTCTATTTAAAGGGTTTTCCTGCAGTGTACAAACACCTTTTCTATACTGTAGACTTATATTTTTGTTTTTTTCCACTTGTATTGGCACAATTCTGTTCTATTCACTATTATTTGCTCTGCATTACTACTTCTTTCTTGCACTGACCTATAATTGGGCCTTCTGCTCTTCTTCACCACATGTACAAAGAACATTATACAATCTTCTCTGAACTTGGGAAGCTATATACACTTGTCTCTCACCTGCTTTACAGTATATTGCTACTTTGTAGTGAATTCTCGTGGTAATAAAGCTGCTTAAATGTGCTGTTTGCTCTACTCTAGGATGGCGCACATTGTATGAAACACTTTCCTTACTATATCCTAACATTGTGATGTACTTTCCCTTCACTCTCTAGCTATTCTCTTCAATTCACTGCTATTTCGCCTTTATTCCTCGTCTTGCTTACAATGTCTTACAACTGGCTTTCTGTTGCAGTTACCCGACTTACCTACATCGTAGAAACACGTTTCTACACTGCTGTGTGAAGTGGAAAAGCAATATACACTTGTATCCCAAGTATCTTTTACAGTTCAATGCTACTTTTGGGTGAATTATAGTAGTTTTAAAGAACGGTTTAATGTGCACTTGCTGTATTTCAAGGATGTGCAGTGTCTAACATACTTTCTATACTGTAGACTTACATTTTGATGTCTTTCCCACGTGTTCTCTCACAATTCTGTTCTATTCACTATTATTGGCTCTGGTTTACCACTGGTTTCTTGCAGCGTCCTATATTTGGGCCTATTGCTCTACTTATGGGACTTTGCCCCACATGTACAAACAGCTTTGTACATGCTTCTGTTAACTGGAGAAGTTACATACACTTGTCTGTCAACTGTTTTACTGTTTAATGCTACATTTCAGTGAATTCCACTGGTGTCAAAGACTGGATCAATGTGCACTTTGCTCTATTTAAAGGGTTTTCTGCAGTGTACAAACACCTTTGTATACAGTAGATATATTTTGTTGTCTTTTCCACTTGTATTCTCACAATTCTGTTCTATTCACTATTATTTGCTCTGCATTACTACTTCTTTCTTGCACTGACCTATAATTGGCCTTCTGCTCTTCTTCACCACATGTACAAAGAACATTATACAATCTTCTCTGAACTTGGGAAGCTATATACACTTGTCTCTCACCTGCTTTACAGTATATTGCTACTTTGTAGTGAATTCTCGTGGTAATAAAGCTGCTTAAATGTGCTGTTTGCTCTACTCTAGGATGGCCCACATTGTATGAAACACTTTCCTTACTATATCCTAACATTGTGATGTACTTTCCCGTCACTCTCTAGCTATTCTCTTCAATTCACTGCTATTTCGCCTTTATTCCTAGTTTTGCTTACAATGTCTTACAACTGGCTTTCTGTTGCAGTTACCCGACTTACCTACATCGTAGAAACACGTTTCTACACTGCTGTCTGAAGTGGAAAAGCAATATACACTTGTATCCCAAGTATCTTTTACAGTTTAATGCTACTTTTTGGTGAATTATAGTAGTTTTAAAGAACGGTTTAATGTGCACTTGCTGTATTTCAAGGATGTGCAGTGTCTAACATACTTTCTATACTGTAGACTTACATTTTGATGTCTTTCCCACGTGTTCTCTCACAATTCTGTTCTATTCACTATTATTGGCTCTGGTTTACCACTGGTTTCTTGCAGCGTCCTATATTTGGGCCTATTGCTCTACTTATGGGACTTTGCCCCACATGTACAAACAGCTTTGTACATGCTTCTGTTAACTGGAGAAGTTACATACACTTGTCTGTCAACTGTTTTACTGTTTAATGCTACATTTCACTGAATTCCAGTGGTTTCAAAGACTGGTTCAATGTGCACGTTGCTCTATTTAAAGGGTTTTCTGCAGTGTACAAACACCTTTCTATACTGTAGACTTATATTTTGTTTTTTCCACTTGTATTGTCACAATTCTGTTCTATTCACTATTATTTGCTCTGCATTACTACTTCTTTCTTGCACTGACCTATAATAGGCCTTCTGCTCTTCTTCACCACATGTACAAAGAACATTATACAATCTTCTCTGAACTTGGGAAGCTATATACACTTGTCTCTCACCTGCTTTACAGTATATTGCTACTTTGTAGTGAATTCTCGTGGTAATAA